>JAZHYW010004998.1:0-28244 GCA_037355805.1 Ixodes ricinus
TTACAAAAATGAACAATGAGTTTCAATTGAGCTTCTAATGTGTTTTTATAGAGTCAAATAAAACTCAAAAGAAACTCAACGTTAAATGAGTTTTATCATTACAAAACCAATATTTATTATTTTGAATTTACTCATTACACATTCAATTGAGTGTTATCATTACCCACTCAATATCTCTTCTATTGAATTTACTCATTACAAATTCAAGTGAGGTTTATCGTTACCCAATCAATAGAAATTATTTTGAGTTTACTCATTACACATTGAAATGAGTGTTATCACTAAGAACACAATATCCATTATCTTGAGTTTACTCATTACAAATTGCAATGAGTTTTATCGTTACCGACTCAATATCCATTTTTTTTAGTTTGCTCATAACAAATTCCAACGAGTTTTATCGTTACCCAGTCAGTATTCATTCTTTTTGAGTTTATAAATGTACTGATTACTCATGCAAATGAGTATTATCATTAAGAATGCAATATCAGTTCTTTTGAGTTTATCCATAGACACTCAAGTGAGTTCTACCATAAGGCACCCAATAGACATCAGCTGATCCACAGCGGAGGAATTCGATGAAGGCAAAGGTGAAGATAATCATGAATGCAGATTGCCTGCTATTCAGAAGACATTCTCCTCAAATAAAGTCATGTTCAAAATTGCAATCCAATAACTTCTCATATTTATTAACCATCCATTAACCCTTTTATGAAATCAAAACATATTCAATTATTCCCATTCCCAACTAGCACACTGTCTCGGGCGATCAAAATGACACAGCGATAGACATAATGACTCAATATTCAGCATCTGCTCCCAAACTTCCCTACGCGCGCAATCCACTAAAATATAAAATATATCCTGCGACCCCGCCCCCTCCTCCATTCGCATTTCGCTAGACCACAAGTCTTGCCATCTCAGTGCATAAGCAGTAACATATTGAAATTGACTCTGAAATTTAGTTTCTCAGGTAATACAGGTAATTAACAGTTAACAAATTTAAAACCATTGAAAAAAAAAAAAAGAAACAAGCGAGCAGTTGTTTTGCGACACTCCGCTAGATCAGTCACGACACCCCTGGGGTTCGCGCCTCACAGTTTGGGAAGCACTGCTGTTTAATATTACAAATACAGAGTGCTGCTTAGAACATTTTTCAAAACATTTATAAGTAGCAACTGTTGAACTAATACCGCGCAAAAATTTAAACCAACTCTCACACAATCTCACAGCAACATAATCCCAAGTTTCCACAGAATAAAAACCAGTAAGAACAGACGAAATACACACTAGGCTGATTAATTAACTCTGAGCAGTCATTTTGTTTTAATTCAATACACATGAAAATAAAAGAGGAATAGGAATGCCAATCAGTGGCGTCACGAGGGTCAGCGGCACCCGGGGCGAGCCCGCCGCGACCCCCCCCCCCCTCTCTCGTGTGGCCCGCCGCGACTCCCCCCCCCCCCCTCTCGTGGCCCGACCGCGACACCCCCTGAGCGCTGCACCCGGGGCGGTCCGCCCCCCCCCCCCCCCCCCTTTGTGACGCCACTGATGCCAATATGCATACCCGGGTCCCATAGGGACTTTATCGGACCATTAGGAATTTTTATCAGTCAAACGAAATGTTTTGTTGGCCAAACAGGAATGTCTAGGCCAATTGTGCATGTATATTTGAGCAATAGGAACCAATTAGACGTATGTCTGTCAGAACGATGTAAATGCATATTGGACGCAACAATTGAGAATCGGATCAATGGGAACATGTTTCTGTGCTTTTGGAAAGTTGTTTTTGGACGAAGCTGATATATTTGTCAGACATCCAGCTGAGGTAAAAATAGTCCCTGTCAGAAATACACCGGCCCATTTGATGCATGTGTTATGTAGCCTGGGCTGTATGATGCAAATATCTGTTCCACGTCCAAAGAATGTGTTGCACTAGAATTCCAGCATGTATAAAAGTACATTAGTCAAGTTAATTACGCGACAGTGTTACGCTTATTTTTCAATATTTTCGGATGGCAAAAATGGTTTCAGCCCAGATTACATAACACACCATCGTTGTACATCAATGGGGTTCTGAATGTTCAAAGAGTTTTGTAGCTCGAAATTAATGCTAGAATCAAACACTCAGATACAGTCACAATTTAGAGGAAAATACCCTATTGCAATGCTTGCTTTTCTGAGGGAATTTTAGGACCATACTCTAAATAAAACTTAGGAGCATGGTGCGGTAAAATAATTTACTAATAAAATACTGTAAGCTGAGTGTAAATTAAAAGTAATCTCAACAAAAATAAAAAATAAATCTACTCCCTACTGCATTGCACCCGAAACAAATAGCGCGTCGGTGCTAGTTGTGATTTACACATTTATTTCCTGTGCTTATTATAATAACTGTATTCACCCCCTTTTACTCCTAACTTTCTAAAGACGTATTTACGGCGCCCCTCTATCGCGATTCAGTCAGTTTCGGTTTCGGTATTGTAACTTTTACTGGTTTCGGTTTCGTATTGTAAGGATCGCGTCTTCGGCCGTGTTCGAAAACTTACTCGATCTTACTCTAGGGTAAGGGTTTTGTACCTTGGCGTTCCAAAACCTACCCGCGTCCAGCGTTTTTCAATCTGTGCTGTCACGTGACACGACCCGCCGGAGTAACTCGGATCCATTTGGGTAAGATTTGGAACACAGCCTTCGACGCCCCATCGGTAGCGACACCAGTTCTTCGTTTTTTTCTTTTTCCGGGATGGTTCGACCGGTTCGACCGTTACTTACGTTTGTCCTGCGTTAGGCACGTTAGATACGTGTGTTTCGCGGGATGGAAATGCCTTTAGACATGGAAATGTGCTAATTTAATCAAGTTTATCTATCTGTGAAGTTTCCTCTTGTGATGATTATGTTCAAGAAGAGCGCGGAAGACCGACGACGCGACAGAACGAGCAACTCAACGCAGTTGGTAAGCATGCTTCTTTGTTCGCATTGTACGCGTTGAACGAGAAGTGAACATTAGGGAGTTTTAGAATAACGTCGTCGCTGCTGTGCATGCGCAGACCCAAAACAAGCATTCGGACTCGATCTTTGGGGCCCGTTATTTCTCAGAAATAGCGTGGGTACCGCAAAAGGCGGCGCCCACGACATCTCCGTTCATCGCGTCTTCGACGCCGTCGCGCGCTCGGGAACTGCGTGAGTCGCACTCAGCGACCGCGGTCGGTATGGTCGAAGCGTTTTGAAAACGCCACGGATCGCTGGATTCACAGCTCAAAGCTATCGAAGCGCGTGTACTTACGATCGCGGCAGACATGCATGCCTGGGTAGTGGATCGTCTGGGCTTCGTAAGTACAACAGAGCAGCTTGGCAGTGACAAAAACAAAACATGCGGCATTGAGTATAAAAGAACTATAAAAATGTTACTCTAGACGAAAAACTTGTTTAATTTTCAAGATATAACGTTCTAACTTCCAAATAAAAGCTGTCGCGACATCTTGGTGGCGCTTTAAGCGCGAGATGTTTGCGTTTTGGGGGTCCCCGGTAGAGAAACGCTATTCTAAAACTTTTCGCCGCAATCCTCGCTATTTTGCCGTCCGTAACGCGCGGTGAAGTAGCGTCCGGTATTCTAAAACTCCCTATATTCTCGGCACACGTTTGCTCGTTAAGATAATTTTTTTAATTCTTTTTTAACTAGTTGGGTTTGCTTTATCTGTCCTTATGTTTGGATCTGTGCGTAGCATAATGAAAAGTTGCCACTCATTCTGTGTATGGTCCGAGAAAGTGTAGCTTATGTCAACAGAGCACTTATTGAATTCCTAATGCTACTTTCAGTCCCTTGCTTTAGGAAATGTCTTATTGGTCTAGCAGTGGACTGATGTCGTCCAACTCTAAATTGATTACATTGATCATACTTCATTACATTTCAGTAGTTAGACTTCCTTGGAATTCGGTTCATGCAGAGCCAATATTCCTTTGCAGTCAAAATGGTTCAAGAGGATAGCCATCTTTTGTTTTGAAGTTATGGAAGTGGACTGGATGGTATTGTTAGGACAAACTTCGGTCCCCTGACTTTCTAGAATTGAACTGGGTTTACATTTCTCTGTTAGAATTTTTTTATAAAACAATTGTTCCTTTTCGCCTCTTTTTTTTTTTCTCTTTCATTTTGCAACTGTGATGTGATCTAGCCGAGGGCCGCAGTTATTCCCAAATGAAGCAGCAGCAGTGTGTTCCCAGCTTGCGTCACTTCGATTCATTTCAAGGCATGCCACGAAATGAATGCCCCTGTTCCTACACCGTTGGAAGTGGGACTGACTTCAAAATGCAGTTCGACACAGTGTTTGAGCGGTATGGGACGTGTGTTGAATGACTATGCGGTTTTCACCGGTTCGTGGTTGGTCAACTTGAAACACTCCAAGTCCCACTTCCTTCTTCTCGTCTTCCTCTTCCCATTGGTTTGAAGCTCGGCCGGCATTAGTCTCATCCGAGCTCATGCCTTTGGCGCTCAGGTAAACATGCGCGAGGATTGTAATTGAACCCCCCCCCTCCCTCCCCTGAACCACCCTTAAACAGAACAAAATGACAAAAAAGACGAAATTTGTGACAGCGGTGTTCGAGAGAAACTGCCGACTTTTAATTACCCTCCCTGAAACTTTGCAAACATTTCAGTGTGGCTGCAGCTGTGAGGGTGAGGTGGATCCAATATGAAAACTGGACCCTGAAGCGACGCCTTCAGGATGCCGAGAATAATTATGGTAAGTTAGAAATTAACCCACTAGTATACTTCCTAAATATTTGGGCCGGGTGTCGAATAAAAAATTTTAACCCAGTTAATTTGTCACTTTAATTTTCAGGCATAATATCTTGAAAAGAATGAAACTCCAGATGTTCCAAACTGGCTGAGGTAAAGCAGCCTTGCAGTGCACCAATGTTTAGACTGAACATACTTTTGTGTAGCGTCCACAAGGTGTAGCTCTTACATTGAAGTTTTATGAGCTAGTTTCTTCAATGTTTCAACTTTCGGTGTGCCAGCTGGGTAGTGTGTAATTGTGTTTTTATAGCGCAAGCAATATCTTAATCCTGGTGGCAGGAAGTTTCGGCTAGCAGTTGACATGGTTGGACAACGGTGTGCATGCTTGCTTTCTATGAAGCTGCCAATGAAGCAAAATACCAGCATGTGCGGATTGTCCATGCATTTAATTTTTTGTTTGTTGTTTGTTTCAGACTACATGTGCTCTCAGTACAAGGGGTGGCCCTCCAGGCGCTGACGACCAGCATGTCGTCTCTGCTGGGCTGTCGAGGCAAATTTAAAGGGTAAATATTGCAGCTGCAGTTTTTTCTATTCTGTCCCTGCTACACTTGAGTCGTGCGAATTTCTCTGCATGCTTGGTCTTTTTTTTTTCGTGGTACTGTAAACTTTTGTTATAGTCCGTTGCAACTATAGAAAGCAGAAGCCTCTCCCACAATTCCCTTTGCTCGCCATGATTGGCGGTGTCCTCTCGGCTCTCCTCCTCTCTAGTGTTTGCTTATTAAAAAGAGTGAAGGGCTTTGTGGGAGGGGCTTCTGCTATTCTAGAGTTGCAACAGAGTATAGCGCGACCTCGGTTAATTTAATCATTTCGAAGAGTCCTAGCGGGCACCCATGCATTTTTATGGGAAGGACTCTGCATCATATTTTGAACCGAGAAAATGACCCCACGAACAGGAAAGCACGGGCCTTCTGCTACAAAATTAACCGGACCAAACTTTGTTTTCAAGATCAGACCGGAAAAAGTCGACTCCTGTCTTATTAACGGCGAGTGACAGAAATCCTGTGCTAGTCTCGCCACGTTGGGAAGCTAATGCTATGACCCCCATCTTGATTTCTTTGATGCTTGTTATGGCTGTTTTCACATCTGGTATTTTCACTGTTCTTTGGCCAAAAGTGAGTGGCAGGTCACCATAGGTTTCCAGAAGAAAGCGGTCGCATATGCAGAAATTTCTAGCAAGTTCGTAGCGCAGTGGCGCTTCGTCGCAACCGAGGAAAAACTCTACGGTATTGTTGGTGCAAAACATTAAGCCTCACGACTAGCAGCAACTTAATCGTGGATATACTGCGCCGTACGGCGTTTATTTGAGCTCTACTCCACACAAAAAATTACAGGGCCACTTAGGTATCCCTTTCGTGGATTGAATGCGAAAGCATTGCCATTCCTAACGACACTTCCTTTTTTTCCTCTATTGTTAGGAATGGCAATGCTTTCGCATTCAATCCACGTAGCGATACCTAAGTGCCCCTGTAATATTTTTTTACGTTACATCATATGGCGTCACACATCATGGTACGTCATGTCGTCACGTGAAGTGTGATGTCATTGAACCGAGGACATATTTTTATGCCCATCTTTCGGGCACATCAACGCCGACGCCGTCTTTTGCCGTAATGGGACAAGCTTCTTTTTGAGGGGAGAGTAAAGCCGCATTCCGAAGCGGCTGAGATAGCACAGCAGCTAGCATGCCCGGCTCTCACACAGCAGCACCGGGTTCGAATCTCAGCCGTGGAAGCACATTTTATTCTTTCTTTTATTCCTCTGTTGGCATTTGGTACCACTCGGTTAACGCCACCGGACGCCGGATTTTCCGCTCCATAGACATATAATGCTTTCGCATTAAAAAGGCACATCCAGTCAGGATTGTGCCTTTTCGTGTGGTAGAGTCGTACAGCTGCCCACCACTTCGAAAATCACAACTGAAGTATGAGGGGGCACTAGTGATCACCAAATCAGGTTCACGCCATTCATAGGTGAAGGATCCATTTGGGTGCACTGAAGATTTGTGTGGGCATTTTCTTTAATTGATTCATTGGCACGTCTCGCCGTCCTGCACCTCGTTAGCTCTAATGGGCAGGATGTACAGCTCGGCAGACTCGTCGGCTGAATCCTCCATGTGTAGTTTAGCATTGTCCTTGTGCTGCTTCAAGTAGGGATGCATGCGAACAGTGCGCAAAACACATGCCCCTTGCCCACGCTTCAAACTTCATTGCTGGTCGCGGCGAAATAGCCAAGTGACGTGCCGTCATGTTTGCCCTAAGAAGTTTGTAAGACACTTTGAATGATGTTGTAATATTGCGTTGTAAGTCACACAAAAGTTGCGACAATTATGTTTTGTTAATACGGATTTCTTCTCGGGTTTTATCATACGCAATTTTTTATCGTAAGTTTTGCTTTTTGAATTCGGCCTCCGATGTCTCGATCCTCCCAATAATTCAAACTTCGTGTATTGCATAGATTGTGAAAGCTGCAGTTGACACACACCCATTCGGAGCATGGCTTTATGATCCACATAGAACTCTATTACCGTTTCCTTCCTGTCCGGTGTGATTAAAAATACTTCAAGATAGTAAACAAACACTAAAAAAAATACACAGGGACAAGGAGTGGACATAAAACACTGGCGCCAGTGTTTACCACCACTTATTGTCCATGCGTTTTTTGCGGCACTTGTCTACGATCATGAACCAATTGGCCCGAATTGCCATATTAATTCTTCGAGATGCTTATAAGTCATAGCTTCTCTATGTTCAAATTTGGTAAACTTCATAAGCGACAACATCTGCTTGCTTATCTTTGGTAGACCTTGTCAAAAGCCAAAATAAAAGACTGCAATGCGGCGGCAAAAACAGTGAGAGATTGATTCTTGCAGACTCGGGGGCAAAATATACTTTTGCACCATGGTGCCCCTGACAATGTTATCAGTGGCACTTAATAAACTATCAAGGTAGTGTGTAAATTAAGTGCCTGGGTGAGCAAAAATGTAGGAATTTTAAATGTGACTTTCCGCATTTAAGGCTGGTTCACACATACAGTGCAGCGCTAACTCAGCCCTGTTAAGGCAACGAGTCACTGCTACTTCCATGGCTTGTATCGTGTGTTCTGAGTTGCCTACTTTCATACAAAGGACTGATGTCTTGGTTTGTAATACTGATTCAGCGCTGAGGTAGTGCTGCTCTGTGAACAGGATACCTTGCTCGGACATTGAAGTTTAGATAAGCAGATCAATGTGTAACTGTGCATCTTTTTTCTTTATAGGTTACCAGTACTCCCGTGGACACGAAGGCAGTACAAGGTCCCCCATGGACACGAAGGCAGTGTACCATATACTCGAATTTCACATTTTTAATAAACTAGTTATTACTCCTTCCCACGGTTTTATGCAGGCATTTTCTGAACCCTGCATGCATATATAGGCATACATATAAGTGACACTTGCACTCACTTTCCCCTTCCCTCAAAACAGCGGTTACATCCGGACCACATGTCATGCAACCTATTGCCGTCTTCCCTCTTAGAGCTCTATCTAGAAACCCATGCTAGGAGTATAATTTCTAATACATTTCATTTGAAAGTCTAGATACACTGCTTTGAGTCTGTTGAAAATCAAATGTCTTTTTTTACCGCGTTGCAATTGAGGTTTTGATGGGCCATCTCATTAGGTATATTCCGACTCGTCGGAATATACCTAATTAGATGGCACGTCAAAACCTAAATTACAACGCGGTAGAAAAAAACATTTGATTTTCAACAGAGGCTCAAAGCAGTGTATCGAGACTTTTAAATGAAATGTATTAGAAATTCTTATGAGGTGGCACGGCAAAACCTCAATTGAAACGCGGTGGCCAATAGTTTTCGTAAACTCCTTAGGGACTCGTTACAAAAAATCAATTATTTTTCAACACAGACTCGAAAGGGTGTCAATAGACTTTCAAATGATATTCATATGAAATATATTTGAAACTTTATGCGGTAGCTTTGTCGAAACTTCAATTGGAACGCGGTGGCCAATAGTTTTCGTAAACTCCTTACGGATTCGTTACAAAACTCATTTGCATTTCTATTGAGACTCGAAAAGATATAATGAGTAGACTCCATAAACATTCAAATGAAATTCATTAAAAATTTTTGTAAGGGAGGTCTGTAACTTGATAGGTCACTGGGGGGCTTTCCTTGCCCCTGTGTGTGGGTGTCACGACAGCCCTCTTTTCAGGTACAATAAAGTGTTCTTGGTGAGCTCTGTATGGTATTGTTTTAAATGAGACACCAGTCTAGCAACCCTCGCTCCTTTTGTCAGTACAATTTTTTTTATTTAGGCGCGAAAGAAGTTCAATGGCGAGTGATTTTACTTAACCCTTAATAAACTGTTAAAAAACGTTTACGGTTTGTTTTAAGTAAGCCGTGCAACTCCAAGAGAAAAATAGGGTAACTATTGTTACCGAAAGCGTCTCACAGGATGGCAGTATTTAAACAAATTTAATCGACGTGACTAATTAAGAATCGAAGTCAAGTGATTTTGGTGAGCGCCTTTGAGTAATATCAGGCTTTCAATGAGAGGTATAAGCCCTTTTACTGTTTACAAACATGACCCGCCGCTTGCGTTCCAAGCGACTTCCGGTCGTTCCGTCTTTGCAAGCCTGTTGAACATGCTAATGGCACCAGTGCTAGAAAGCATAAATGCTACACACACATAAATGTTGGAGATTTAACGAGGGCCTTAGGCTGTACAATTTAACGTCTTGGAGAGACGCAAGTTGATTTACAAGAATATTCGAAAATGTTTGATTTCGCGCTTCTTCATCCTCTTGGCGTTCATTTCAAGCACCGCTGTTAGGGTGGGCTTTGTTTATTATTTTTATGAACCGGAAGTTTTCTGGGACTTCCAAAGACTGGATGGAGCACTGCCTGGTGGCTTTTGCCATGAAAAGGGTCTCTATGTCCCTGCTCTAGCTCTTTCTACCAGGAGAGGGTTTAACTTGAGCGCACTGTTCAAATCTCACAAAAAAAGAAACACCATCCCCGGAGCATTCGCTGGTTCAAGCGGTCTAGTGCTGAAAGTGCGCTTCTTAAGTTTTTTTTTTTCATTTCATTTCATTTCATTTATTTAGCTCAAAGACATCCTTACGGATGCAATACATGAGCGAGGATTTTACAATGGAGGAGAAAGCACACTATAAAAAATAACTCTATAAAAAAAGAAAAAAAGAACGACAGAGTAACAAAGTTCACATTATCTGGTTCAAACATGGTACCACATTATCATTCACATTCAAGCATAATCAAGATTGCAAATATTTTAAGTTCTAAAGTCAAAAAGCCTATGGTAAATCTAAGAAGGAAAAGTCATGAAAAGCAACAGAAACAAATATCGCGTCAGAAATTCACGTTGGCTGATCCACACATAGCACAACATTATTGGCCACGCTCAATGATTCCGAGTTTTGGAGTACATTTAAAAACATTTGTTCACACTTCTTTTTAAACAACACCTCATCTTGTTGGGCTGTAACAGATTCTGGCAGGGTGTTCCAGTCGGAAATGCACAATAACAACGGGGATGAAGAAAAAGATTAGTACGAGCTGTATAAGGTTCCACTTTCTGTGCGTTATCAATTCTGGCTGAGATATGAACTGCGGGTCTACAGAATGACTGTTTGAAGGTGGAAGTACTGTAATAAAGACGATGAAAAAAACACAAACGAGAAATCTTTCTTCGCATCTCTAGAGAAGATAAACCGATATTTTGTTTTATGCATGTAACGCTGGTATGATACGAATATTTTCCAGAGATAAATCGCGCGGCTTTGTTTTGCAGTGCTTCAAGACTCTTGACTAGGTAATTTTGATGCGGATTCCAGATTATATTTGCGTATTCAAGCTTGGGGAGTACGATAGCTTTATAGGCAAGCAGACGCGTACCCTGGGGTGCCTGGTGCAATGTACGCCTTAGAAAGCCAAGTTTCTTTGATGCGCTCTGTATGACATGATTGATGTGTTCGTTCCAACTTAAATTATGCGTAATGTGAATGCCTAAATATTTATATGACGTGGCAACTTCAAGTTCAAGAGAAAGAAGGTTGTATTGAATCGATTTCACATCTGACTTTTTGGTGACTGTCATTTGCCGACATTTTGTAGTATTGATGTTGAGTTGCCATTTCACGCACCATGTGCCAATTTTGTCCAGGTCATCCTGTAGGGCCAGACTATCATCGAAGTTGGCTATTTTCCGATATAACACGCAGTCGTCCGCAAACAACCTGATGGTGGACGTTAAGGTTGATGGGAGGTCGTTGATATATATCAGGAATAGGAGGGGTCCTATAACGCTACCCTGTGGGACACCTGATGTGACGGGACATTGGGATGAAAGGGTGTTATTTAATCTCACTGACTGCGCTCTGCCACGTAAAAAGGCTGCTATCCAGTCTACAATCAAAGGGTCTATTTGAAGGTGCGAAAGCTTTAGTAGTAAGCGACAATGCGGAACTGTATCGAAAGCCTTAGCGAAGTCGATGAAGATGACGTCAGTCTGGGAGCCAGCATGGGTGTTGAAGTGCAGATCAGTGATAAATTCGAAAAGCTGAGTATTACATGAGTAGTTTTTTCTGAAGCCATGCTGATTCGGAAAAATGTAGTCATTCCTGTCGAGGTGATCCATGATAGCTGAAAAAATGACGTGTTCCATCACTTTGCACGGGACGCTCGTAAGGGATATAGGACGGTAGTTGGAGGGGTCGGATTTTATGCCCGATTTGAAAACAGGTTGTACGATAGCGAAATTCCAATCTGTTGGGACGATACCTGTGTCAAGACTTTGCTGAAAAAGTAGAGAGAAAAGAACAGAAGCGGAATTATTTACCATTTTTAGTATTTTTGAAGATATTCCATCGTCACCGGCAGCACAGTGGGACGGGAGCTTATCGATAATGTTGTTTATGCCGCTGCTTGTAAATGAAAGTGGAGACATGCGCACAAAGTGGAACCGTGGGGGCGAAGGAAGAGGGAACGTCTCCTGCGTGAATACTGTCGAAAAAAAGCTGTTCAACATATGTCCCGCATCACTGTCGCATAGGCAGTCACCCTCCTGGTTTGTAAACAGTGGACTACATCGGGTTTCACTAGGATTTACAATTTTCCAAAATTTGCGGGGATCGTTTATTAAAACCTGTGACAATTTATCTCCGAAAAAAATTTTTTCGCTTTTTTATTTCTTTTTTGATATTGTTTGACCAAAGACTATGTTCAGACCAGTCACCGTCCCTGTTAGTTCTTTTTGCCCTCTGAAAGAGCCTTTTCTTTTTGTTTAACATCCGCTTTAATGCATTTGTGAACCATGGCGATAGCGAGTCTGATCCAACAGTAATTTTTGGAATATTTATTGACACTAATTTGTGAAGTTCATGTTTAATTAAAGTCCAGTTTTCTTCTACTGAGCGACCTAAATAATGGTGTATGAAATCTTGTAGAAAAAGATTCAGCGACAAATTCATAGCATCAACATTCGCCCTGGCATAGTTAAAAATCTGCTTGCGATGATTTCCTCGGTTTTCAAAAGAAAATGTTGTTTGAATGTGGACAATTGCATGGTCGCTAATGAAGTCGAGAACATTTGTGGCGCTTACATGGTTCCTATTGTTAACAAGAAATAGATCTAAAATCGCGTCACCGCGGGTAGGGGAGTTTACAAGTTGGTGCAATCCGAAACAACCTACCAAGGCAAGAAAATCATTGCACTGAGCGGGATTTGAACACTGCGTGGACGGGCTGAGAGTCGGCCAGTCAATTCCGGGGAAATTAAAATCACCTGCTAATATTAGATCATCATTTGGGTAGGATTCTGTTAAGTGCCCCAAAGAGCTATACATGGTGTCATGAAAGTCACTTACATTTGAATTTGGCGGCCGATAACAAACACCAATTAATAACCTACGATAACCCAGCTGAAGACGTACCCACATGGTTTCAAGCAAGGAGTCGGAAGATATTACTGTACATTTTAGATGGGACTTTATAGCAATAAGTACACCACCACCCCTTGCACTAAGGCGATCTTTTCGGTATACATTGTACTCTTTGCTCAAAGTCAGCTCCTTATCGTCCACGCATGATGACAACCACGTTTCACTTCCTATGATAACGTCCGGTTCGCAAGAGGCGGTGATGCATTCAAATTCTACCTGTTTAGAAAGCAGGCTACGAAAATTTACTACAAAAAAAGACAAGGAGTGTTCAACAAAAGATTTGCGCACATTCCGGGGTTGTCAGTCGTCTGCACGGTGAACTTCACGTGGCCTTTGAATTGGAATGACGGTTTCAGCAACACTGTCATACACGTATATTTCACTGCCGACATGCAATTTATCAAATGACAGCTTGTATCTAACATGCTGCTCCCTAAACCGAGCGGCAAACTCCAACAACTTCTTTCGCTCGAAACGCACTTTTGGAGAGAAGTCCTCCGAAATCCACACCCTGGGTGATACATTTTTTAGTTTTGAAGCATTCCGGAGTACATTATCTTTGTTTTTAAAACTGAGGAATCTGACAATAATGGGACGGTTTGAACCGACACGTTTTGGCCCAAGACAGCCAAAACGCTTTGAAAGCAAAACCACCTATCAGGTGGAAGGTCTACAAGCATGTCTAATGCGGCTCCCAGTGCCACGAGCTCTGCTGTTGCTGAGGTTGTAGCAAAGCTCAATCGCATGGATTTCTCAATGCCTTTTTGGGGGACGACGAGCGCCGCGGTGAAGTTCCTGTGGCGGGGTTGGTTGAACCATCTGTGTTAACGTACATCCAGGTTTGTAGTTGCATGTGAGTTGGTTTGCTGCAAGGAATTCTACAACGGCGCGGATCAATCTTTTTTTGGCAAAGGAAGGAAGTGCCTTTTCGACAACCTAAAGGGTATGGCGAATATGAGGTGGAAGGAGAGGATGATGCTCTTTAGGCGGACCTATTTGCTGCGTGAGTATAGCGCAAACATGAAAGGATAATATATTGAACCTCCCTTCAGCGACATTCTACTGATTTCAACCGCTGATGGAATATAAACTTTCACCCATGTTATTAATGCGAATAGCATTCTTTGGATACTTCACGCACTTTTCGCGTAAGTATCTATCTATCTATCTATCTGGCTATCTAACCTCTTACGCCGCGGGTCGATAAATAAATAAAAAAGACCGGCGCCGGCTGGGATTCGAACCGTTGACCCTTTGATAAGTAGGCAGACGCGCTAACCACAGAGCTATGAAGGCAGTCATTCAACGCACTCTAAACGGTTGTTTATATCTTTACCATAGAACGCGCTTTACAGCGCTGTCACACTACCGGTGCGCGCGCGTTCCATGCACGAGGGCTCATTCCGCTCTCGTGAGGCTGAGCACGGCCGCTAGCTCACCCTCTCCCGCGCTCGGGAGAGGGTGATGTAGCGGCCGTGCTCAGCCTCGCATTGGAATGAGCCCTCGTGCATGGAACGCGCGCGCACCGTGCTGTGACAGCGCGTAAGCGCGTCCTATAACTAAGATATAAACAACCGTTTAGAGTACCGATTGAGACTAGCTGAGACGCCAGAAAGTCTGGTCGGTACCATTTTGAGTGTTTGTGCGTATGGCGCGTGCTTTGCTCGCCTTCCTAAGTGACACAAACGCACCTGCTGGGCTGCGGAGATCGTGCGCAGGGCTGTGAAAGTGTCAACAAATTTAGAATAGCCTCAAGAGTGGGCCGGCATATTTAGAGTGTGCCGGCCACCTCACCAAACGCGCATAACTCCGTACCGTTTGATGCTATTCGCATTAACGTAGATAATCATTCCCAAAGGATGGGTTCTGCTGATTTTTTGATAAAGCATCGCTCAACCAGTATGAGATCGCATTTTTTCTCCACTCCTTGAAGTTCCCATTAAAGCACATCCTGCCGAGTATGTACATCATGAGTATTAAAGAACAAATACTTCTGAGCTCAGCTTGCATGGAATGCAACCAAATCATGTGAAAACTGTAGGTCGCTATAAGCTATGTGAGCAATCACAAGCTTGGTAAAAGAAAAGCGTCAACCGTTTACATTCTTTTCAAAAAAGACATTTTATTGACTTTCCTCGCTGTCTCAAATATAGAGATGACAAATTAATGCGTTCACGCAACACCACCTAGAAGACGAGGCCTGCGAATGATGTCATCATTAGAAGACTCCTGACGCGCTCCAAGCGACAAACACGCTAAAACTCGACTTTGCGTCGCCACCTGGTAGCGTCGCATTCTTTGCGAGACGCTGCAAAACACGCTGGTGGGGATGTTGACGCAAACTAGGCGGTGCTGCGAGGATCCATCAGTTGTGACGTTTCGGGGGAAAGGAAATGACCTTGTCTCCTAGGCGGTATTGGTTCACGCCAATCATTCAGCTCCCTTCACACCGTAGACACGGTCGCTGCAGTCGTATGACTTGAGGCTGGTTTTGTGCTCCCAGGGCATATAGTTGACCACGGCTGTGCAGAGCATGTAAGGCTAGAAAGTAAAGAAACACATCACAACTTCAAAGGAAAGCACTATGCGCTGAAACAAAATTATAAAACCCTCCGCTCATCGGTGGGGACGACAGCTGATGTCAGAATACGTTTAAATGGAGCTAGCATATCGTTTCCGTAACTCCGATAACGATACCCAATACCCCTCCGGTCGCCTTGGCAAGTGCATTGTATTGGGATCGGGTATCGGCATCGGAGTTATCGTTATTGTTATCGGAACCATCTACTAAATCTTCCTTATGTCCGGTTTGCTTTGTTGCCATCCTACAAGCAGTATTGTACGCGTCACTCGAAAAACGTAATCAGCTGCAAGTACTAACATACGATTGGTTAAAAAGTATTCAGTCAGATTCCTCGATTACTTGAAAAAAAAAAAGAAGAAGAAACGGGGTCATGCTTGTAAAAAAAAAGTGTTACTTTTACGATTACTTGAGATTTTAAAAACGACAGATTTTTCTGCCGGTTTGAAAACGTGTCTTTTTGTACTGTCCATTATTGGAATAGGATCATGGAACTATAAACTACTTATCTTCTTAAGCCAACAATTTTGGTCAATTATCCCCGGAGACGGCGTTCCGAGATTTTTTGGTAGGCAACTTGTAAAAAAACAAGAGGCGCCATTAGAAAGGGGAGGAAAAAACAGTAACGGTTAGAAGTAATGTGTGTACTTCCAAAAGTAATCAAATTTTTGCTCTAATTACATGTTAAGAAATATACTTAAATAATTAGAAAATTACTCCAAAAGTAAACGATTATAAGTAGTTGATTATGCTTGTAATGAGTAAAGGTAAAGAAGGTGTGATCGCATTGCATCAGCAAGCGCATTACGTGTGCGCTGTATGTACTCAACATTTTTACTCGAAAATAAAATTGCAAGTTTTAAATCATTTTAACAATGAAACATACATTACCTATGATAGATAGTTTATAGATACGCAGAAATAAAACGCTTTCAGAATGAAAGTATCGAGTCCATACTCACAACGTCAACCTTGAGGTGGCAACGCTCCCTGCTGTACGAGTCCTTTCCAATCACGCAGTAGGATTCGGCAACCTTCATCTTGAGTTTGTAGTCCACACCCGCAATTACCTGCGATTATACGAACACAACATCTTCCTATTTGACAGATTTCTGGACGCGAGAAAGTTGAAAAACTCGAAATGACAAAGTGGTACATTCATACACACGAGAAGGACGATGAAAGCTCTCGTGTTCGCTTCATTTATACCTCTACGCTGGAGCATTTACGTGAATCTAGAAACTCGTATGCTGGTGATTCCCATTGAAACCTTTTCCTCTAGAAAGAGTCTCAGTATCATCCTACAAAATTAAAGTCGTCCACTTTTTTTAGGTATTCAGCAAATTGCAAAAATCAAAGACTCCAGCAAAAATCAAAGACTCTAGAAGCGTGGATAAACTAAATGAGGGAAAGCCAGTTTTAGTTAATGCTTATTTATTACGCTGTTCATGAACCAGTCCCGACAATCATGTTATAATATATTTTTTTCGACTTTCTGTTTTACAAGCGAACCACGTTGACGCCTCAAAAGATGCATTCCCCCACGATGAATGTTTCATGAACATGCGTGCTGCTCAACGAAGGCGTCGCAATTGCTAATATGGCTGGCTGGCACAAAAATGTGTACCCACGTAGAAATTCCACCGGTCCCCACCCGTGACTTTGATTGTTTGTTGTTGCAAGGCGCGTTTCTGTTAAAGGCCAACGCGCTGCTTGCAAACGAGGCCGCGTTTCGCAGGGATGGGCACTGGGCATGCGCAGATTGGGGGCAAGCGTCTGCGGATGTACCGGGCCCACAGCAGCGACACCGCAGCGGCCTGACTACACACTAGCAGACTCGTATGCATTACCCGAAAAAACGAATCGATTACAATTACTCTCGGTTAATAGGTATCAGATTAGATTACTTGAGTACTGATAAGGAAAGTAACTGGCCGGTACTCGAAGAATTAACAGTCGGTTTGAAGACGGGTCTTTCCTGCTGTCCGTTATTGGATGAGAATCGATCACCCAACTATAAACTACTTATCACGATAGTTCATCAATTTTGGTAAGCCATATCCTCCCGTTGGAGATTTGGTTCGAGAATTCCTTGGTAGGAAACGTGTTCAATCAAGGTACGCCAGTAGAGAGGGGTTGGCAAATAGTAACGGTCTCAAGAAATTTTAGCATTTTCAAAAGTAGTAACTTTTGCGACGCTTCCTAATAAATATATATATATATATACATATATATATATTACAAAATTACTACCAAAAGTAGTCGGTTACGAGTCTGCTTTAGAGCCGCCGCATGTTGGTCCAAAAGTAGCCGGTTACGAGTCATTCCGAGTAATTTCATTACTCGTAATGCGTACGGTACGAGTCTGCTTCAGAGCCGCCGCATGTTGGTCTATAGACAAGGCCCCGAAACCGTCAACATCTCGTGTGCACGTTATACCTGTGACTCGACGCTGATGAGTGACATGAGCGTGTCGTAGTTTGTCTTGTTCTCGACTTGGGAAGAGATGGCGAAGTGGGCCCACTCCCTGTAGCGGGGGTCCACGTCCGGGTGGTGCCTCCTCCAGACCCCGGGAAAGGCCATGGAGAGACAAACGACGCCGAGGACAAGGAGCGCTGCCTTCACGATAGTCATCTCGCTCTGGTGTCGAACGGTGAAGCTCTGGCACTTTTTTGAGTCCATTTATACTATCTTCAATTGACATCCAGCGAGGCAACGACATCCAGCCTTCGTTATCGGTGATAAAATTGGAGGCACGTAATAATCTAAATTCGCGCGTCCACATAAACAAACACTTCATTGCAGAAAAGTATTAGAATTGATGGCAATGTATCCAGAAAATGTTGACAGCCTCTCTATACACGAAGATATGGCGCTGTTGTGGACCCGGCGCCTGCCCAGACGCTTCACCCCACGCGAATCTGGTGTCTGCACACGCCCCTGCCCGCACCCGGCGTGGCAAAAGGCGGGCCTGCTGGGAGACAGAGCGTGTATCAATAACACGCCTTGCAACAGGGAGTACTGGAAGCCAATGGCGATCGCAGAGCGATTGTAATTTCTACGGGGAGTAAATATCTCTGCACCAACTAGCCGTAAAGTAAATGCGATGCCTTCATTGAGCATTGCGCGCGTGCCCCAAACATCACACCTGGAAAGTTCATTTTTAAGGCGTCATCACGGTTCACTTGTGAAACGCGAAATTGGAACAAAAATATTACAAAATTCTTGTTGGGACTGGTGCTTGAACAGCGGAATAGCTAAAAAAGAAAAAAAAGGTTTCTGTGAGGAAATATTAGCGTCCGAATTTCTAGGTACATATGCTCCTGTATATAGATATAAATGAATTGAACACGAAAGCTCTCATCATTCTTTACGTGTATATGAATGTACTAAATTGTCATTTAGAGACTTCGAAATTTCTCCCATTTAGCAGGATATGTTTGAGACGCATTTGCGATTGTTCCCTTTTTTATTTTCCTTCATGTCCGCTTTTTTGCGTCATTTTTTTTAGAATGGTCATTTATAGCTTGCGTGCGCAATCGCCCATATTTTAAAAAATAACTTCGTCGGAATTTCCTCGGTATGTACAGATCCACATGGTTGCACAAATTCGAAGATGATGCTTGATTTCTTATATTTTGAAATCATAAAGAACCGCACCTAGAATTTAAGCAAATGCTACGCAGTTATTGTTTTAATTTAATTCTAAGGAACGTCCCACAGAAAGGGGTAAGGCCTTGTGCTATCGAAAAACAAAAGAAGCCAGGTCCAGAAATAGAACTGGCAAGCAAACGAAACAATACCATAATTTCTTATATATTTTCGCACTCGAGTGTATCATTTCACGAACGCGCGAAATTAGAAGCTCACATGCCTTCTAATTGTATCTCTGATAACGAAGGTTCGATGTTATTGTCCCGCTCAATGGCAATTGAAGATTAAAGATAAACCCTGGCAAAGAGATGAAGAAAAAAAAACACAACACTGTCTAAAAATACAGAAATAATCGAGATTGTGCAGGCGAACTTGTGAGTGATCATACCGATAAACCTCGAAGATGGTGTATTGTTTCTCCCCTTTTTTTTCTTTTCAGTAGTCTCCGGTGTTTTTCAGAAGGAAGTACTCTTCGTTGTTTAGTACGAAAAAGACAGGAAAATGGTGTATCCAAGAATGTAAGAACGAGCTAACGAAACGTCTTCGGATTCCCAGAACGTCAAAAAAATTAAGAACACAATAATGTAAGCAACCTAACGTCCAACAAACTTTCTTATTTTCCCAAGGTTATATTTGTTTGATTTCCGGGGTATACATTTTGACGTAATACTTACTGTGATATTTCCAGGAAATATCATTAAAAGGAGACAGAACTCAAAGTGCTTTCGGCTGACAGCGCAGCCACAGCTCGGTCTGGCGCGAGCGTGCTCGTCGTCTGTCTTCTATTGGAGACCGGTGTGTGCTGCAATACATAACACACGTTCACCCCTGGTTCCCTATAGGCCTCATAGCGTGAAACCGGCTTCTTGTCTCTTGTAGCTTTTCTCCGCACCGGGCTAGCCTTGAATAACAGGGCTCGACGCTCCATAGAGGAAGGTTGTCGCTTTGGTTGGGGCTGGTCAGCTTTCCCTGGGGCTCGGGTGATGGGCGTTGTTGGAAAGCCGGTGCCCCAGGTTCCGGCGACGGAACGTCCGATGTAGAAAATTCTGGTGGAATGTTTGTGGCCGTATCCTTTAAAGTAGTGAGACTGACTCATTTTCAAAGTTGTTTTACATGGCGATGCCAACTGGTTCCATCTTCCAGAAACCTACGGTGAAGAACCCAGACAGGCCCCGATCGGAACACCTAAAGAAGCGCAAAAAATTCAAGGACGAGGAAGTTGACAGACAATCTGAAGTTCTTTGCCAAAACGTGTTCTCCTGGTTGTAGTGGTGGCTGTTGTCGAGTTTCGTGATCGCATCGTTCTTTCTGTTGTAGCTGTCTGAGTAGAACCTTGGAGTGGACGTCAGGATGCAGTAAGCTCACTGCAGTCTTCGGTCGCCGTCCCATGAGGATCTCGGCAGGTGTGAGTCCAGTAATTTCATGAGGTGTCGTGCGGTACTGCAGGAGGCACATGAAATCTTTGTCTGGAAGTCTCCCACCGAAGCCTTCTTGAGCTTCTTCTTAACTGTCTAGACAGTTCTTTCTGTGGCATCATTAGATTCAGGGCGGTAAGGTGGAATTCTCATTCCCCGAATGCCGCTCTTCGTCAGGAATTCCGTGAATAAGAAACTTGTGAATGCTGGCCCGTTGTCAATGACAACCAGGTAAGGCAACCCATGTGTTGCAAACATTGTTCGCAGGTAATTCACTGCTACCTCCGCTGAAAGTGACGGGACGACCATCACTTTCAGCCACTTTGAATAAGCATCCACGCGGACCAAAACATATTGTCCTTGAAATGGCCTTCAAAAGTTGACTTGAAGGCGCGATCACGCTTTTTCGGGAAATGGCTGCGGTGTTGTTGGCACTGGTTGCGGCGCTCGCTATTTTCCTTGGCACATTGAACAGCTATCAACCTTTAGCTCGATGTCTTCGTTGATACCAGGCAACCAAACATGACTTCTCGATAACGTTTTCGCTTTAACGATTCCGGGTGTCTGATCATGACGAAGATCTAGCGCGCTTCCTGTCAGTGAACTCGGAACGACCACTCTCGGACCCCATAGCACGCAGCTGTCCTGCACGTCGAGCTCTTGCGTCTTGGTTGAGTAGGGCTGCCATTCTGGGGTACCAGGGAAAGTTAATCCAGCCTATAGCATTTCCAGTTCTTTTGACAAGACGGGATCTCGATCCGTAGCTTTTGCGACAACTTTAGGAGAAAGACACTATAGTAGTCATGTTCTAGCATGAAGATATTTGCAGGTTTGGGCGCTGTGAATTTTCTAGTTGGCAGTGGTAGTCGACTCAATGCGTCTGCTTGGCCCAGGCTCTTTCCGGGACGGTAGGCCAAGTCGTAGCTGTAGCTTGCATGTTTCAAAGCCCACCTTTTGATTCTTGGTGAGCACTGCGGGGAAATTCCTTTGTCAGCCCCTAACAGTCCCAACAGTGGCTTGTGGTTGGTGACTGACTCAAAGTGTCCACTCCATAAGTATTGATAAAATTTGGTTATCTCAAACATCACTGCGAGGGCTCCTTTGCCAAGGTGGTTGTAGTTTTGTTCAGCCGCCATTAACCGACGCGATGCGAATGCAGTGGGCTTCTTCTCGCCCGTTGGATTCCTGTGTGCCAGAACATCTCTAATCTCGTAGGGTGGAGCATCGCAGCTTAATACGAGGTACTTCTTGGAGTCGTAATGCATCGAGGACACCAACAGAAGTCAGTAGTTTCTTGCTTTGCTGGATAGCAGCCTCTTGCTTTTTCGACCGATTCTAGCGTGATCCTTTTCCAAGCAGACGATGCAAAGGCTCCAGGACGCTTGACAGGTTGGGCAGAAATCTTCTATAATAGTTGATAAGGTCCAAGAACCTCTGCAGCTCTTTAGTGTCTTGTAGACTTGATGTCTTTACGGTTGCTTCTACCTTACTCTGGGAAGGGTGAAGACCGGTGTGGTCGATCAAGTTCCTTAAGTACTCTACTTTTGAAAATAAAAACTCACATTTTTCAAACTTCAAACATCAGGCCTGATTCTCTCAATTGTTTAAGTCCCTTTTTGAGATTTCAAGTATGGTCCAAGTCAGGCACTCCTGTTATCAAGATGTTGTCAAAGTAGACGATCGCGTGTTTTAGGTCGCAAAGCAAATTTTAAATTTTACTTGCCTTACTTGTCCCATTTCGCGAAAAGGTGGAGGCGTTGTGCCCGAAAGATGGCCATAAAAATACGTCATCCAGCGCGCGACGCTTATTCGTATTCTCAAGGACGATGCCGTCCTTGGCGTCGTCCTCTAGGTGTTGTTTTCGACGTCGTCCTAGACTTCGTTCTTGAAGTCTTCCGTGAGGTCGTCCTCGGCGTCGTCCTAGACGCCGTCTTTGACGTCGTCCTCGACGTCGTTTTAGAGGTCGACCTAGACACCGCACTTGGCGTTGATCTTTAGGACGTCGTCCTCGACGTTTTAAAGATCGAAACCATTGCATCCGCGGCACTATAATACTTTCGCTTTCCTACATGTAAGCAGTCTTAAGTGACCTCCTGGAGTAATTTTAGTTAGAAAATTGCAGGCGCTGATGATACACCAAATGGTAGCCTGGTGTGCTCAAACAATTCTTTATGTGTGTTGACTGTTACATGCTTTCATGAGGCTGGAGATAGTATAATCTGCTGGTATGCATCTTTGAGGTCAAGTATGCTGAACATGACGGCTCCGGACATCTTCATTCACAGCTCTTCGACTCTCGGAATCGGATACGACTCTAAACGGGCCCCTGCATTCACGAAAACTTTGAAATCACCACATATTCCTACCCGGTCGTCTTTCTTGAGTACCGGTACAATCAGTGCCGCCCAGTCGGACGTCTTCTACTTGCTGCATACTTCCTTCCCGCTCAAGTGCGTTAAAGCTCCTGGGTCACCAGATCTTGCAGTACAAAGGCAACTGGTCGCGGTTTAAAGAACTGTGGTTGTGACCCATCTGGGGCGCAGATATTGGCTTCCACGTTCTTGAGCAGCCACACTCCTTCGGAGAATACATCTGGGAACTTGCGTTCAAACGGCTCCAAACGAACCCTCCACCGTGGTGTTGTGGATGTTGACGATGTCAGCAACTAGAATTCCCAAAGCATGAATCCAGTCTTGTCCTAGTAGAGTCGGGGAGGTTCCACTCACAACGAACAAAGGAAGGAGAGCTTCACGATTTTTGTACTTTACGGTGGCCTCGGCGCATCCTTGAACAGCTAGGCGTCAGGCCTCCGGAGTATCTTCTCAGGACGACATTGCTAGAAACATCTGCCTTGGAAATGTCGCTCGGAACTGTCCTTCCTCCCTTACGGAGACACCGGCACAAGTGTCCAGCTCCATGTCGACGGATTTGCCTTCAGCAATGACTGTTAAAATAATTGGTGGAACACGTGCCGCTTTCAAATGCCACGTGTTGTAGCGTCGGCTGGTCATCTTCGCTGTCCTGATCGTCGGAGTCGTCCAGGCTGTTAACTGTAACGGCCAATGCAGCTTTCATTGGCCTTCGCCCTCGTGAATCCCGGTAGTCTGCATGACTTTCCTGCCTCTGTTGACGCAACTTGGCTCGTCACATGGCCTTGCTGTACAGACCGCAACCAAGTGGCCAATTTTTGTTTTTGCAGTTGTGGCATCTCATATTAGCATAACGACACGCGGTCGAACTTTGTGGTTTCTTGCAGCGGAAGCATCGTGGCTTAGAAGCCTGTAGCTGACAGACGGCTTGGTCTCGACAGCTGATGTCGTTCCAGTCTGACTCGTAATTTCTTGGGTGTCTTTTGTCGCGGCTTCTATGTCTAGGACAACCTTGATCGCTTTTTCAAAAGTCAGTTCTGTAGTTCTGTATCCTCTAGAAGTCAGGTCAGCATGATGTTTTTACTAATTCCGCAGACTATCCGATCTCGAAGTATGTCGTTGAGGACTATGTTCAAGTCGCAGAAGTCTGCTAACTTCCGAAGTGACGCAATGAAGAAGCTCACAGACTCTCCTTGCTGAAGGAGCTCTCGAGAGGAACTTCAGGCGTTCAACGATTATGGAAGGCTTAGCAGCGTAATTAAATTATATGATATGATATAATATGATATGATATAATATAATATGTAATGATATAATATTATATATGATATGATATGTTCATTTCAGCTCAGGAGAGCCGCGGTACCACAGAAAGGCAAATCGCCCATACCTTCAAGACCTGCTGGCGCCGCTTCTAATGATGATAAAATGGTATTGTACAAATGAATCGTGTGGATTATGACGATGATGATGGGATTGTGAAGAGGGGGAATGTAAACTTAGAACCTCAATAATGGTGGCCATTCCAACCTCCCGAGGTCTTTTCGGGGCCAGGAAATTCCCGAAAAGTTGGTATGTCCGTTCGCCATAATTTGACAAAAATACTGCACGCTTCACTGCTTCCGTGATGTCATTCCAATACCTCCACATACTCTTCCCATTCGTTTCTGCTCTTTTCAAGAAACGGTTCGAGCTTAGCCATGGCGCGACCGCAGAAGATCGAGGAAACACTTGCCTTCCCAAAAAATCTGCTGCTTCTCAGGCCCTAGTCCACTGCTTTGCTCGAGTAGTTCGTTTTAGATTACCTCGTAGCCAGTGTATTGCTTTTGGCTGACAGCGCAGCCACAGCTCGGTCTGGCGCGAGCGTGCTCGTCGTCGCCTTTTATTAGAGACCGCTGTGTGCCGCAAGACTGCTTACTGTCTAGCAAAATTACAGAAAAGATTTCTTCAGCATGAACACAATGTTTCAGCAAATGTTTATGAGGACTGTGGCTAGCACAAACTTTCTTATCTTTCGAGGTAAACTCCGAGCAGAATAGACCCTTTTCAAAAGTGCGCGCCGTCGAGCAGCTGCTGCGCCGACTCTCGCAGTCCACCATTGTTTATGCACGTATTATGATTATGTATTTAAAACGAGATCTGCGTCAGTGTTCGGCGAGAACTCTGATTTAATCCCACGATTATTGCCTGAGAAATGGCAACCGGTAATGTTGCTTGATGGGGTTTTGAAACGAGTCCATTACAGCAAGATTGCTCCTTCATATGAAAGTATTTAAGTCAGCTTAATGCTGCTAGGAGGCTAATCTCACTTAAAAACGGCGACAGGAATCGTTATCGTTCACTAATATCAAGTTTCAAAAGCATCTTAATTTAATTCGTAAATAGACAGACAACAGCGCAGTAATGATTGCAATTTTCAGTGAAACTGAAAAGCAATATTCCGATAATCATTATTCCTTTTAAGAGATTGCAGAAGCCCGTGACTGGGGACGAGTGCAATTAACACAATACCCTTTCAATGGGCCTATCTACCTGCGCATTGTCTGGGATGAAAGATGCGTGCAATCTCAACAAGCGCCCCATACTCGAAGCCTCACCCGTGACAAAGAGCTATCAATAATTTCAAGAGCGTGGCAAAACTATTCTGCTTTATTATATCTCCCGATATGATTACGCACTTTAGGTGCGCAGGCAAAATTTCTATAAAATGGAGTCCAACAAGTACCGCTACTGTATCGCTCGACATCGGACAGAACCCGAGATGAGTATCGTGAAGGCAGCGCTCCTTGTCCTCGGCGTCGTTTGTCTCTCGGCGGCCTTTCCCGGGATCTGGAGGAGGCACCACCCGGACGTGGACCCCCGCTACAAGGAGTGGGCCCACTTCGCCATCTCTTCCCAAGTCGAGGGCAGGACCAACTACGACACGCTCCTCAAGCTCATGAGCGTCGAGTCTCAGGTAACCGCTTACTTTTTATTCCTTTATTTCTTTTGAAATGTAATCAGTGGGGATTATGATAAGAAAGACTGTTTACGAAAAGGTCAGCGTTTGCCCCCACCGGGTACTGCACATTCGTATATAGAGACCAGACTCGCGTTTGTTCATGCGCCGCGCCGACAGCAGCGACACCGCCGTCAGGGTCATGAAACAACACAAACTTGAACAAGAAAAACACGATCAAATTTGATAACAAAATTTTCTGAAATGGGTCGGCCAAACTCCTGAAACAAAATACAACGGAGCAAGCAAAACGATTCTCAACAGCAGGCTACAGGGACACAAACGCATGAGAATCAAAACCCATACGACAGTCAAACTTATAAATAAAACAACGGCGTTGCCTTCTGCTGACTAGTCAGCTAAGAAGAAGAAAAAAGTAATACATAAATATTTTATTTAATAGTTCCTATAGATGTCTCGTAAGAGTCAAAAAATGAACGAAAACATTCGAGCGAACAGCATGAGGTATCAAACATCATATTCTGGAAGTCGCTGATGGTGCAGGGAGAGGAGGAATATTTAAAAGCAAATAATGACCTGGCTCGCTTCAGAAAACACTAAAAATCCACATGCGTTTACGCATGGCAAGTGTGTAAAAACAGAAGATGGCATGTATTCCGTACCTTTTAACAAAGAATTCAATTCTAAAATGTTCTACAAAAGTAGCCATGCACTTTTATTATTCTTTCGGTCATAAAATATGTTGATAACTCCAAATAGTCATCTGCATTCATTCAGGAAAGTTTTATCGTCGGGCGTGCATTTTTAGGCGAAAACGGTCTCCTATTGTCACTCGCTAAAGGCAACGTAAAGAATTGAAAAATAAACGTTTGCAATTAAACGACGCTTCTAATAATGTACCTCACTGAACGGAAGCTCTTGGTAGATCGTACGCGAGAGGTTTGCACTACAAGCGGGAAATTTTGCCGTCACGTTGAGCACAGATTGTGCTGGCGACCGCTGGACCCGAAATCCGCAGCGTATTGCGATCTACGAAAAGTTCTCAATGAAATGAGAAATCCCGGTCCCCTTCCTCGTGCAACGCTGTCGCGAAGCCGACCGCACCGATTTCTATTTTAACGCGCTCGCTCTTTCCGTGAAAACTGCATGATGCACGAACTCGCCGATCAGAACAGCAGCACCAAGGCCATCAGTCTCCGCCACAGTTTCCGCCGCCGTCCCTGCTCCTCTGTTTCTCTGTTCGTCCGCGAGAGGGCGAGGGGCGGGCTGGAGTTGCGTATACGGCGAGCAAGTGTTCTCAAATGCGTCTTCGGTGCATCGGGATGCAACGAGGAGCGCGCCAATCAGCGGACAAATTAGAGAAGGCGTCGGGAAAGCGCGATGACGGGGCAGCCAAGTGCGCGCCGTCATGGTGTGGGTCGGACCATAGCCTCTTATGTACTGACAAAGCCTGGCAGATCGTCACGAGAAGCGGCCGCCGAAAGGGAAAAGGTGGAGCGGCAGACAACGGATGAGAAATGAGCCACGTGGCTGGCGCCCCGCTGCGGCGAGTCACCGAAATACACTTCTCCCGAGCGAACAAGTGTGTTTCGGGTCCTCGCCGCTGCAAAAGCTGTGCGCTGACGTCCAGGTTTCCAGAGAAGTGGCGCTTTGATGCTCTGCGCTACCAGATCCTCGCGCTCCAAATCTGCGACCGGGGACTCTATGGCTCCGTCGTCGAACTGCCGGGCTTTGTGAGTATGGAGGAGGCTATGGTCGGAGGCAAACAAAAGCACGTGGGCAGAGGGTAAACGCACAAGGGGCTCGAAAAGAAGACGAACTTGTGTAGGTCATCTGGAATGTTTTCCGACGTGAATGCAGGTGGTTGCGGGTGTCGACTACAAGCTCAAGATGATGGTAGCCGAATCCACCTGCGTGGTCGGGAAGGACTGGTACAGCAGAACACGCTGCCACCCCAAGGTGGACGCTGTGAGTATGCAGACGCGCTTTCATTTTGTCAGCAGTCCAGCACGCGCGTGTACGTTGCTTCCGAAGACGCGGGCGACGCGCGCGCCTTCCGGCTCGAGCTTGCAGGTTTCACGTGTGCTACGGAGGCATTTTTCCCCTCTGCTTCTTTGTATTGTTTTTGTGATCGAGCAGCGTCGGTATCGCGGCTACTTAAAATAGATTCTGCTTTCCGTTAAAGAAATATAGCAATCGCGCCCTTTTGGGCCAAATACTTCGCGACATAACATTTTTTGCAATTAAAACCAACATTATGTGTGCGTTTGTGCGTGCGTGTGCGTGCGTGCGTGCGTGCGTGCGCGCGCGTGCGCGCGCGTCGTGTGTGTGTGTGCGTGTGTGTGTGTGTGTGTGTGTGTGTGTGTGTGTGTGTGTGTGTGTGTGTGTGTGCGTGCGCCTGCGCGCTTGTGCGATGGAGGAACCGTAGGAGGGCGCCTCCAAAACATGTTTTGGAGGCGCTTTCCTACGGTTTCCTCTCGTCACGTCATTACCTTGCAAACAACAAGTTTGAT
>JAZHYW010004999.1:0-161448 GCA_037355805.1 Ixodes ricinus
AACGGTCTCCTATTGTCACTCGCTAACGGCAACGTAAAGAATTGAAAAATAAACGTTTGCAATTAAACGACGCTTCTAATAATGTACCTCACTGAACGGAAGCTCTTGGTAGATCGTACGCGAGAGGTTTGCACTACAAGCGGGAAATTTTGCCGTCACGTTGAGCACAGATTGTGCTGGCGACCGCTGGACCCGAAATCCGCAGCGTATTGCGATCTACGAAAAGTTCTCACGAAATGAGAAATCCCGGTCCCCTGCCTCGTGCAACGCTGTCGCGAAGCCGACCGCACCGATTTCTATTTTAACGCGCTCGCTCTTTCCGTAGAAAACTGCATGATGCACGAACTCGCCGATCAGAACAGCAGCACCAAGGCTATCAGTTCAGCGCCACAGTTTCCGCCGCCGTCCCTGCTCCTCTGTTTCTCTGTTCGTCCGCGAGAGGGCGAGGGGCGGCCTGGAGTTGCGTATACGGCGAGCAAGTGTTCTCAAATGCGTCTTCGGTGCATCGGATGCAACGAGGAGCGCGCCAATCAGCGGACAAATTAGAGAAGGCGTCGGGAAAGCGCGATGACGGGGCAGCCAAGTGCGCGCCGTCATGGTGTGGGTCGGACCATAGCCTCTTATGTACTGACAAAGCCTGGCAGATCGTCACGAGAAGCGGCCGCCGAAAGGGAAAAGGTGGAGCGGCAGACAACGGATGAGAAATGAGCCACGTGGCTGGCGCCCCGCTGCGGCGAGTCACCGAAATACACTTCTCCCGAGCGAACAAGTGTGTTTCGGGTCCTCGCCGCTGCAAAAGCTGTGCGCTGACGTCCAGGTTTCCAGAGAAGTGGCGCTTCGATGCTCTGCGCTACCAGATCCTCGCGCTCCAAATCTGCGACCGGGGACTCTATGGCTCCGTCGTCGAACTGCCGGGCTTTGTGAGTATGGGAGGAGGCTATGGTCGGAGGCAAACAAAAGCACGTGGGCAGAGGGTAAACGCACAAGGGGCTCGAAAAGAAGACGAACTTGTGTAGGTCACCTGGAATGTTTTCCGACGTGAATGCAGGTGGTTGCGGGTGTCGACTACAAGCTCAAGATGATGGTAGCCGAATCCACCTGCGTGGTCGGGAAGGACTGGTACAGCAGAACACGCTGCCACCCCAAGGTGGACGCTGTGAGTATGCAGACGCGCTTTCATTTTGTCAGCAGTCCAGCACGCGCGTGTACGTTGCTTCCGAAGACGCGGGCGACGCGCGCGCCTTCCGGCTCGAGCTTGCAGGTTTCACGTGCGCTACGGAGGCATTTTTCCCCTCTGCTTCTTTGTATTGTTTTTGTGATCGAGCAGCGTCGGTATCGCGGCTACTTAAAATAGATTCTGCTTTCCGTTAGAGAAATATAGCAATCGCGCCCTTTTGAGCCAAATACTTCGCGACATAACATTTTTTGCAATTAAAACCAACATTATGTGTGCGTTTGTGCGTGCGTGTGTGCGTGCGTGTGTGCTGCGTGCGCTGCGCGTTCGTGTGTGTGTGTGTGTGTGTGCGTGTGTGTGTGTGTGTGTGTGTGTGTGTGTGTGTGTGTGTGTGTGTGTGTGTGTGCGTGCGCCTGCGCGCTTTGCGATGGAGGAACCGTAGGAGGGCGCCTCCAAAACATGTTTTGGAGGCGCTTTCCTACGGTTTCCTCTCGTCACGTCATTACCTTGCAAACAACAAGTTTGATGGTGTTTGTAATGAGCATGGTGGGACCTGAAATCATTGCGCTCTGAAAGCAAAGCTGCCAACACCGTGAAAATTGAAGGTCTTTTATTACTGCTATTTCTGTCCACGACAAAGCCTTTGCCGGCGTCATAGTCAGCATTCGGCCAATCGTACAAAGCCTTCATGTTCAAAAGTAGCGCAAGGGTGCGTCGATGCACGAGGCACGTGCAACATGCAGCCCTTGGGAAGATCATGGCGGCACAGCGCAGCACTGAGCTAGATTTCGGACGCCGTGAATTTCCCAGAAGTGGCGCGCGGCACGTGCCCTCGAGCATTTTTGCAACAATTAATGGCGCCAGCACTTCGTACAAAGCCGATCACAGCGACGCTTGACCTTCAAAATCACGCTCACTCGCGGTCGAACTGAAAATATACTGCAAAGTGGCGTGCGCAAAAGACACCGTAAAAATGGCACTCTTCCAATTGTATACAGCCTCTTGGAAGAGAGTATTATATCAGTTATAGACTCGCCAGCTTATTGGTGTTTAGTTTTTGCGCACGCCACTTTGCAGTATTTTCCAGATTGACCGTAAGAATTGGCGTGATTCTTGAAGGTGTCTATATCTTCTTTGGTTGATAACTTGGTCTTTCCACAGCCCCACATGATCTGCACCGCCGTCGTCAACTACATTCCCTGGGAGCACACAAAAGTATCAAGTACTACAGCTGCGGCGAACCTGTCAACAACTCCTAGAGGTCTCAAAGGCTGCCGTCTGTTTCGAACCAATTGGGATCTCTGATTTATTTTACGGGAAGAACAGCGAATAAATAATTCAATAATAAAACTACAGGGTCTGCATTTTTGAACACGTCTCTCTTTATCTTACACAATATTGCAGATAAAATCGATTACACAATATTATTCTTAGCTCTCTAATAATGAAAAGGTGCAAGGTTCATGAACCTGGTTCCTTTTATTATTAGAGATAGTAATTTAACCTTGATATGTCCGCAGACATATCAAGGTTAATTTAAAGGCCCATTTTTAAGGGGGCGATTGTTCTGCAGAAAAACTACGGATATCTGCCCGGCGTTTTTCTCTCGAGGCATGGCGTCAGAAAAGTTAATTTTTGCACCCGCACGGATAGCCGTATATTCTCTCCATGCTGTGTTGCCGAATCAAGTGAAATCTCACATAACACGGGGGCTGCAATATTTTGCAATATTTGGCTCTAGATTGCATTCTGGAGTATTGGGCTTTGATCGCGTCTGATCTGAAAACCACTGCTCTTGGACGCTTCCTGAATTATGCTGGATAAAATACTAATTTCATTTTAATCGCACGGGTCACCAACCTAGCTGCCGTTAGCTTTGTCACACACGAAAGTTTTGTACTCGGTTCTAATCATCAGAGAACGCATGCCTGCAAGGTTCAACACTGAAACTGTGAACAGTGCACATCGATCAGACAGTGCCAAAACTAACTGATAGTTATGTCGAACTTGTCAAATAACGCGCTGTCTTCAAAGGATGTGCCATGCATCTCTTGGAGTGTTTTAATACGAAAACGTTAACTGTCCCATGGAGCAAAGTCGACGTTGTCTGCAACCGTCCGTATCAGAAAAACGGCACCTAAATTCCCATTGGCTGCGACGCGTCATGTGGCTCCATGACAATGGCGTCATCGTTGCTAAGGAGCCAGCCGAACTGCTGGTGGCGCAGCGGGAAGGGGGACGCGAGTTTGCGCTCGTCCTGGACGTTAGGCCTAACGTTAGGCCTACAGTTACGCTTTGCGGTCTAACGTCGTGAACCGCTCCGCAGAGCACTGTTTAACGTTGGAGGGGGGGGGGGGACGCAGATATGCACTGGCAAACGTTATTAAATTACATCGCGTACCCTGTGGAGACCCCCGCGGGAGGCAGGCCCGCACACCCCCACGCACACACACACACACACACACACATACAGACACACACACACACACATACACGCGCGCACACACACACACAGGCACACACACACACACGCACACACACACGTACACACGCGCGCACGCACACACACACACACACACGTACACACGCGCACACGCACGCGCACACACGCACACGCACACACACACGCACACGCGCACAGCACGCGCGCACGCACACACACATACATACACACACGACACACACACACACGTGCACACACACACACGCGCGCACGCACACACACACACGCACACACACACACAAGCGCGCGCGCACACACACACACACGCACACACTCGGTTCCAGTTCTCGCCTTTCGTCGTTTGAAGCGCCGCTGCGGGGTCTGCGCGTCGAAACGCTTAGATTCTGACTGACAACGGGCCCCTGTCTGTCCAGCTGCCTGTCGTAAGGAGAAAGGTCGCATCATCGTCAGCGTAGCTCTTGGGGATCACTACACATTTAGAGGGGAGCTACTCGAGCCACGTGGAGCGTTTGTAATTTAATGGCGGACGCTTCGGACGCAGATTGGTTGCTCATTCGTATGCGTCAGTTGGCGTTGCAGAAATAAAAAAAACGCGTGCAGTGAGGCTGAGCAAAGGCCTGGCGACGCTCGCAAAGGATGAGACGCTTTCGCCTCCTCGACGCTCGTGTGGCAATACCGGAGCCACCGACCTACGCGTTCCCAATCCGAAGCAGTTAGAAACACTAAAATCAGGCGCACTGCTGCTTTCGATCGAGTGCATATCACATGAGCGAATGACGTTTTAGCGAACAGCGAGCATTTGAACGAATCGACGTTTTAGCGAATAACGGGGGCGCGCGTTAACCCATCCCTCGTGCTGCGGTTACGCCGCTTTGCGGCAACAGTCTGCGACGGCTCATTACAAAAATGTGAACACACTTGAAGGCCTGCAGCGCCGCATCTAACGATGATGAAACGATATTGTACAAATTTATTGTGTGAATGCTGACGATGATTATGGCATGGCGAAGGCGGCGTGGGCCTGGCGGCGGCCTTCGCGACGGTGGTCTTAAGCCTGAATCGCTGCAGCGGTTTCGGCCCTGGGCGGCGCGTTTCTGCCGTCGCGCGGCGCTCTGGCCAGCGCCAGCGGTGAGCGGCACGGCGCCGCGACGGCGAAATCGCGCCGTTCTGGGGCAAAATCGCTACGTAGCCCGCTTTAGCTGGGCTGCTATGGGCTGCTCACTTCTAGCAGGCCAGTCTGGAGCGCCTGGCGAGGGCTGCCTGTGTGTCCAGCTTGCCGACGAACCGGCCAAATTTCCAGTGACGCAGGGAGTCCAGGGGCCCTATGTTGCGCTTTTGGACTCCCGGGAGACTAGAGAAGGAAGTGACGTCAACAACGCTCTTTGAATGTTGATTGGTGGAGTCGCTGATGACGGTATCTGCTAAGATACCGTCATCTGCTAAGGATACGTTCATTCACACCTACGTCACTTCCTTCTCCTATTCTCCTGGGAGTCCAAAAAGCGCAACATAGCACCCCAGCACCCCCGTGGTGGAGCTCCAGGGGGTTGGTGCCAGTGTTGGCAGGGCGGCGTCCTTCGCGGCGGCGGGCCTTAATGTCTACCAGCTATACGTGTAGAGCTTGTAACCGAGCAGCTTGAGCACCTGTCGGCCGAACACGGGGGTTCCACTCTTCTGGCTGGCTCTCTGACAATGAAAAAGACACGTCTTACGCCCAGCTAGCTTCCAATTCTGCGCGGTTCTTTTCGTGCCGATTTGGACACTTACCTCTTACCTAGTCTTGTTCCTGTCATGAGCGATCCGTCGTGTCCTCATGGTTTCCGAAATTGCGATAAAGGAGGGACGACGCACTATCACCACAATATTGCTTCACAGGCCCTCACCACACGACGTTACACACACCCTATCCAACTATGAGACACTGCAACGGTCGCTTCCAAAGCTGTGTGGCACTTCGAACGACGGGAGGCGAACCGCGGTGAGTTAGGGCGGGGGGGGGGGGGGGGGGGGGTTGCTGCCGCTGTAAGCAGCGTCTATGAGCAGTTCCGCAAGTGAGCTAATCTAATGACGTTGTCCGCAGCCAGGGCGAGATGATGATTAGAGCACACGGGATTCTCAGCACGCGCCGTGCCGAGTTTCGCACTCCCGCCGCTGCCTCACCCAGCGCCGCAGCAGTCACCAGCGAGCAGCGAGCCAGGGCGGTCTACAAGCTTGCTACAAGCGCGAGCTGCGGGCTTTCAGTGTCCCCGCCAAACTCGCGCGCTCGTGCAGTGCGAGAACTGTTCAGGGCCACGTGCTCGCGTTTGTAGCATCGGCTGCGTCTGAACTAGAACACTGTAGTCTGAACTTATGCTGATACAAACTGTAGCTTAAACTTCTAAACGTCCCAGAAATTAATTTGTAAAAAATTAAAGCGTTTGCAAATTTCAGTAACCTTGAAAATTAGAGCGCAGCTCTTGAGGAGGAGGAGAGAGGTGTGCGGAGGGAGGGTATGCCCCTTCCCCTCCTCCTTAACCTCTCCTCCTACCCTCATCACTCCTCCTCCTTCGCTCCTCCCTCCTCGCCTCCTCCTCTCCCTTTCCTCGCTCCTCCACCTTTCCCCCTCCTCCTTCCATCCTCCTCCCCTTTTTATCTCTTCCTATTCCCCCTCTCCCCTACTCCTCCTTTCTTCCTCCTCCTCCGTACCTTTCCCTCCTCCTCCTCCTTTACACGTGACGTCAATTTTCACGCTAAATCTAGCGAACTGAATTTGTTCATAGGTGACGTGAAACCAAGTCATGTGATGTCATTTTCCCGCTAAATTTAGGGGGAAACTGAATTCGTGTAAACGTCACGTGAAGACAATTTTCTCGCCAAATTTAAGGGGAAATTGAGCTGCTGTTGAGGTTACGTGACGTCAATTTTCCCGCTAAATTTAGCGGGAAATCTAATTGCTGTTGAGGTCACGTGACGTCAATTTTCCCGCGAAATCTAGCGGAGAAACTGAATTTCTTCGTAGGTCGACGTGGCACCAAGTCATGGGACGTCATTTTCTCCGCTAAATTTAGCGGGCAATTGAATTGGTGTTGAGATCACGTGACGTCAATTTCCCCGCTAAATTTAGCGCGGTTACGCCGACGGCGACGCCGCTCAACCCGGAAGCGGGTGTCTAAGGGCTGCGCTCTAAAAGATGGTAGTACACGCTAGCAATGTAAAATTCTTTTTGAATCTATATCTGCGAAAAGAATTCTGTCGATGCATTGTTGTTACGATGTTAATTGACGAAGTTTGCGCTTCGGTGAAATCAAAAATTCGTCTGTTCAACACAATATTTAGGGCTGCTCGCAGGGGACCCCGCGATAGTTCTCGCTAAATTGCATGTGGCGGAGATCATCTGAGGCCGTGCTGCAGCTGCATTACATGTACCGACGAGAGGAATTCCCTGCGTGCGGTGGTGCGGTTCACTTATATTCAATTTTTCTAGTTTCTGTACCCCTTTTGCTGCTTACAAACATGAACTGCCGCTTGCGTCCCAAGCGACTTCCGGTCGTTCCGTCTTTGCAAGCCTGTCGAGTTGGCTTTATGTCACCAGTGCTAAAAAGCATAAATGCTGACACGGACAACGAAGTTCGAGATTTGACGAGGGCCTTCGGCTGCACAATTTAACGTCTTGGTGGAGGCAAGTTGGTTTACAAAAATGTTCGAAAACTTTTAACAAACCTCGGCTTCTTCGTTTTTTTTTTTTTGTGTTTACCTGAAAATTTGGTGGTTAAACGTTTCATTACCATTTCAAGCAGCGGTGTTAGGGTGGGCTTTGTTTATTGTTTTATGAAACGGAAGTTCTCTGGGACGTCAAAGACTGGATCACCGCCAACCATGTCGGTTAACACCGTCGCTGCTCAGCAGGTATGAGTCCAAGTCTCTGGGACTCCAGGTGTCGGCTGCGCTTTCTTCTGCCAGCTGGTGCATCACCTTCTGACAAAGTCCATCGGACAGCTGGGTCCCCCGGAGCTCCTCTCTGCTCACCAGGGTTCCCCACCGCGAACCCAGTGGGATGGGCGCCGCGGTGGCTAGTGCCACCAAGTCGGGGTCCACCTGCATTTCCTGCCCAAGAAGTGGAGCACCTGACAACGCATCTGCAACGTGGTTAGCCACTCCACGCTTGTACTAGACTGTGGTACTTGTAGCGCTCCGAGCAAAAGGGCCAATCGAGCGGAGTCGTCCTGCAGGGTTCTGAAGCCCTTTACCCACGAGAAGCCAAGTGGTCAGTTTGAATGCAAAACCAATAACCGGTGAAGGTACACGCCAAAATAATCGCCAGAGACTCTTTTTCGGTTGCTGAGTAGATTCTCTTTGTCGTGAGAGCCACAGTACGAAGAGGGCGCCACAAGCCAGACGACAAAGAAGCCAGCGAGAGGACTGAGTGCGAGAGTTGGGTACCGAGAACGCCGACACGACGGACGCACGCAGACTGACGTGCGGGCTCACTACTCATGTAACCCATGTAACGTACCGTTAACCAGAATTAAACGCTTCGTTTACGCCAACCTCGTCCCGACATGGTGGCAGCGGTGGGATGCTGTGGAAGACAAGTCAACTAGCTGCAACAGCAACCGCTCCGGGGAGGCAAGGCACGGGAACGCTTGAAATCCGAAACTTTGCATCGCCGCGCCCGGAATCCGAAACTTTGCGCCGCCACGGCAAGGTGCGTCGGCGGAACGCTCGGAATCCGAAACTTTGCATCGCCACGCCAAGGTACGTCTGCAACGACCACGCCGACCGGTAAGCGATGGCCACTGGGCAACAAGCTGCGCAACAACCAACGTCGCTAAATCCTTTCGTCGTTGAGTTGCCAGAAAAGTTGGATTTTCGACGTCCCGAAGATTGGAAGCGTTGGTTCACCCGATGGGAGAGGTACCGGGTCATTTCTGGGTTGAAAAAACAAGACGGGGAAACCCAAGTGAACACGTTAGTTTACGCTATGGGCCGCGAAGCAGAAGATGTCCTGGCGTCGCTGAAACTGACTGATGCCCAGAAACACGACTACGATGCAGTGACAACCGCCTTCGGCAGACACTTTGTCCCTCGGACGAATGTCATCTACGAACGTTCAAAGTTCAACAGGCGTGTGCAGGAAGCGCACGAAACGGTCGACGCCTTTGTGACAGATCTCTACAAGCTGGCAGAGGTATGTGCATACGGCGACCTAAAAGAAGAGCTAATTAGAGACCGACTCGTCGTGGGACTTGTCGACGTCAAGCTTAGTGAGCAGCTTCAGCTCAACCCTGAACTAACGTTGGAGACGGCGATCTCCAAGGCTCGAAATTCGGAAACTGTGAAACAGCAACTCAAGGAACTGCGACCACAGGCACAGCCGAACGCGATCGTAGACGAGCTTCACTCCTCCGCGCAGCGGGCCAAAAACAAGAAGCACCTACCAGTCCGCAACAAACAACAGAACCAAGCTTGCAGATGGTGTGGTTCCACGCGCCCACACTTGCGTGCCAAGTGTCCTGCTGCCGACAAGACATGCAATGGGTGTGGAAAAAAGGACACTTCGTGTCAGTGTGCCTGTCCACAAAGAAGAAACCCCAAGACAGCCAGAGTCAGCGCCACGCCGCACTCGAAGAGGTTTACCTGGGTGAAGTAACAAATCAACTCGGATCAGAACCATGGAGGATCACAGCTTGCGTCAACGGCTCGCCCGTAGAGTTCAAGGTGGACACGGGAGCTGACGTCACGGCCATCCCGTCCAGTGTCTACAACAAGTCAGTCATGGGACCACTCAGCAGACCTACGAAGGCACTCCTGGGGCCCGGCCGAGCCAAGATTCCCACCGTGGGACAGTTCAAGGCGACCCTGAGGTGGAATGGACGATCGTGCCAGGAGCAGGTGTTCGTAGTGGACAACCTTCACGACGCGCTTCTGGGCCGTCCAGCAATCAAGTCTCTACAAGTCCTGTGCAGCCTGTCGGTCGTCGAGGGATCCGAGGTAGACGACGACGACACAGCAGACATCTTCAGTGACTACCCCAAGCTGACTGCGGGTCTCGGACTACTAAACACCGAGTACAAGGTAGCTCTGCTCCCCAACGCCAAACCGTATGCGGTAACGTACCCGAGGCGCGTCCCTCTTCCAATGCTTCCAAGTGTCAAGCAGGAGCTGGAGCGGATGGTGAGCCTCGGAGTCATCGCAAAGATCGACCACGCAACTGAGTGGTGTGCACCGATGGTTGTGGCCAGAAAGAAAAACGGAGAACTACGCATCTGTGTCGATTACAGTGGCCTGAACAGCTGCATCCTGAGGGAACGAGTCTTAATGCCAACTGTCGACGAATGCCTTGGAAAACTGGCTGGAGCAACCTGGTTCAGCAAACTCGACGCCAGAGCGGGCTACTGGCAAGCCCCACTGGCAGCAGAATCACGAGAATACACGACCTTCTTGACGCCATGTGGTAGATTTCAGTTCCTCCGACTACCATTCGGTATCTCCACTGCACCCGAGTTCTTCCAGCGTGAGATGCTAAGAGTACTCGAAGGTCTCGAGGGTCAAGCTTGCCTCCAAGACGACATCATCGTGTTCGGAAGAACGAGAGAAGAACATGACTCACACTTGCATCAGGTACTCAAGCGCCTGCAAGATGCGGGCATAACTCTCAACAAGGACAAATGCGTTCTTCGCAAACAGTCTGTAGAATTCCTCGGACATGTCGTCTCGGCCAACGGGGTCAGTGCGGATCCAGTAAAGATCAAGGCTCTCGCTCAACTGACGCCGCCAGGAGATGTATCGGAGGTCAGGTCGTTCCTGGGTATGGCAAACCACCTGGCCAAATTTCTCCCTGGACTCTCTCAACTCACGAAACCGCTTCGCGATTTGCTTCACCATGACGCTGATTGGTGCTGGGGAGACCCTCAACAAAAAAGTTTTGACTCCGTCAAAGAAGCACTGACGACCACACCGGTACTGGTACACTACGATCCTAGAAGTCATCTCACAGTCTCAGCAGATGCATCCTCGTACGGCCTTGGGGCTGTCCTCCTTCAGGAGACGTCCGGAAAACGACTCCCTGTCGCCTACGCATCACGGTCACTCACAGAAACCGAACAACGCTACGCCCAGATAGAAAAGGAGGCGCTGGGAATCACATGGGCATGCGAGCATTTCCGTCAGTACTTACTCGGTCTGCAATTCCACATAGAGACCGACCACAAGCCGCTCGTGCCTCTGTTGTCATCAAAGCGCATAGACGAGCTGAGTCCACGATTGCAGCGTCTGCGAATGAGACTGCTGGAATTTGACTACACGATCTCCCACATCCCCGGAAAGGAGATCCACACAGCTGACGTACTCTCACGGAAGCCGCAAGCAACAACGGACAGCAGCAGTCCAAGAAGTCTCGAAGTAGCTTTGACAGAATACGAGCTACTCAGCGTAGAACTCCTGCCGGCCTCCACCAACATGCTGGAGAGGATCAAAGAAGAACAAAAGCGAGATCCAACTATCGTGACTGTCAGGAACTATTGTTCTACGACGTGGCCCAAGGGCGTGTCACTGCCACTTGCAGTACAGAAATATGCCAATGTGTCCCAAGAGCTCACGGTAGTTGAAGAACTTCTCCTCAAGGGAAGTCGCATCGTCATCCCGCCAAGCATGCAGGACGAGGTGCTGGAAAGCCTGCACACGGGTCATCAGGGCGTAGGTCGTTGCAGAGCTCGGGCCAGTCAATCAGTTTGGTGGCCTGGCATCAGCAGGAGTGTTGAAGACTACGTCTCAAGATGTCCAGTGTGTCAGACACACCGAAAGCCTGGCGCAGAGCCCCTGCTACACACTTCACTCCCGAATCACCCATGGGAAGTGGTAGGCGCGGACCTCTTTTATGAAAATGGCGAGAACTACCTTGTGGTGGTAGACTATTTCTCTAGGTTTTTTGAACTTGAGAAATTAAGAAAGACAACAACCCAAGACATCACACGTAAACTCAGCGAGATGTTTGCCCGTTTCGGAGCACCCGCCATCATTCGGTCAGACAATGGGCCCCAATTCGCTTCTGCCGAATTCAAAAGGTTCGCGAAGGAGTGGGGATCACGCCATGTGACAAGTAGCCCATATTATCCTCAAAGCAATGGGGCGGTGGAAAGGACCGTACAGACGGCGAAGCAGCTGCTTAAGAAGTCGCCGAACATCCACAAGGCACTGCTTGCTCATCGGGATACCCCTGCAACCGAAGGGTACTCCCCTGCGGAACTCATGATGGGAAGAAGGATACGGACAAATGTACCAGCCGTGTCCAAAGCGTTCCAGCCTCGGTGGAACAGCGAGCCCTTTCGGAAAAAGAATCGTGCATACAAAGCCAAGCTGGGTGCACATTACGACGCCCGTCATAGGGTCAAAGAACGAGACCCTATACCTCCACATACAGCTGTGCGAATTCTGTCAGGAGCAGCCACAAGTGGGACAGTGCTGCAACCAACGCAGTCTCCTAGGTCATATGCGGTGAACACAGCCACTGGCATCACTCATCGCACTAGCAGACATCTGCAACCGTTGGCAGCCTGGAATAACCGTCACAAGAGGTGGACGAATATCAAGACCTCCAAGCCGCCTTAACCAGTAGGTGCTGGGAGTCTTCAAAGAAAGGGGGTGTCGTGAGAGCCACAGTACGAAGAGGGCGCCACAAGCCAGACGACAAAGAAGCCAGCGAGAGGACTGAGTGCGAGAGTTTGGTACCGAGAACGCCGACACGACGGACGCACGCAGACTGACGTGCGGGCTCACTACTCATGTAACCCATGTAACGTACCGTTAACCAGAATTAAACGCTTCGTTTACGCCAACCTCGTCCCGACACTCTTCGCTCCGGTTAGCGTATGACTGGCGTAAGCTACGGGCGAAGAATGCTGTGATGTTCCTGCAGAAAAACTGCTCTTAGTCCATAATCGCTTCTGTAGGTCTGCAATATGAACCGACGATTCAAGTCGGGCAGATTTAGACGCGTTTTCAGTCACAGCCCTCGAAAGACACACAAATCCGGTTTGCGGCTGTTGCCCCCAACACCACATCGTTATTGTTTTGTTTTTGTTTTTGTTTTTTAGCGAAGCAATAGACCGATCTCACCAAGCGCTCGGCGCATGCGTGGCGCCTCCATAACTTTAGTTCACAGGAGGCAAACTGCAATGCACAAGAGGGCTCTTGCTGTCTCGTGCTCCACACGGCCAGAGCCGTATATGTAGAGAGTTTGGCCATTCGTTGGGAAGTATAGGAGACAAATGCGGAGGCGTCATTGGCCGAAAGCGGGCTGGGCGTGTCCCAGGGCGTCTTCAGAAATTCGAATGTGACCAACCAGAAGCCGGAAATAATACCCTGGCGGTGGTCGCGAGAAACAAACCTGATAACTGCATTGGAGTAACTCTCGATGACTGAAAATATGGTACACGTGATGTTTCAATCACGCTCATCCAAAATGATGGTGGAAGAGTGCGACAAGCGGAACGATCGACATAATCCGTACGCCAAGCGCTGAAGGCCGGGAATCTGCCGTCCAAGCGGTCACACTCTGTCCGAGCAAAACAGAGTTGAGCGGCGCACACGTGCACCCTATTTTCAACCACAAAGAGTTACTACACTTCACTCTTACGCGCTTATTAAAACCATTTACGAACATAGACCTTTGATCAGAGCTGTTTCTCGCTACCACCGCTAGGGGATTCTTTTCGGCTTCTGGTTGGTCAAGAGAGCATGCCAAGCCCTCTTTCCGAGTCTGACGCACGCCCTGGCTCTGCCCGCGCCTCCCATTAGACCAAACTCTCTGCATATACGGCTCTGCCACACGGCCAGAGCTCCAGCCAGGTTGTCGCACGTGCAGAAAAACTAAAGTTCCCTGGATGCATTGCGGCAGCGGTGGCGTAGTCAAACTGGCTGGTGAGATCAGCCAATTGGTTTAGAGGTTCCGTTATCTCGGCGAATTGCGAAATGAAATCTCTATAGAATGGAATCATCCCGAGATAACTCTATAGGCTTTTGACATCATGAGGGGGTGGGTACTCCATTATTGCACGCAACTTATCTTCATTCAGTTGCAGCGTGTCGTCATCCACAACAAAGTCAAGAAGGTTGATTACGGGCGAGGTCAACTGAACTTACTTGCATAGGCGTAGACTTCGGGGGGGGGGGGCATCGAGGGCTCGATGCCCCCCCCCCCCCCACGGGCCCGGGCTATGATCCTTACACGAGACGCTGTTTACGTGCCATGTAACGAACTTCTAGTGTTGGCATGTAAACAAAATAACGCCCACATCGCCTTTATTGACAAAATACATGGGAAATGGAATCCCAGCGTGCTTTCGTTTGCTTCAATCTCCAGTTCTGGCGAAAAGGTAAAGCGCAGCAACCCCCCCCCTCCCCCGGGAGAACTTCTCAGCCTGCCCTCCAGGGAAAATGGAAAGTCTACGCCGCTGCTTACTTGCATGAATCGTAAGGCCGGCCTGACGCGTTCGTTCGAGTATAATGCGAAGGGGCACGAGGTGCTCCTCGAATGTTCTTGAAAACACAACAACGTCATCCCTGTACGTCAGTCTTTAGGGGGCAGGGTTCCAGCAGGTTCGGGCTTGAGCGCGTCATCTGCTCCCGTTCTAACTGAAGAAGCATGGCCATGGCCATCCTTAGTTCTGCTAGACCCCTCTGATGATGCGCCTGCCGGGACCGAGAGAACAGGCAGCGTCTGGTTTTTTGTCGCTGGCGGCGTTATCCGCGATTGCGACGAGTGTCAAATCGTGGTCATCACTCACGTTTTCGGCGGCGCCCTCCGTAGACGACATCCTAGTAGTTGGAGGTTCCAAAGGCAATTAGGTTCGCTCGGGTCAATTTAAAAAAAAAAAAGCCAGGCAAGTGCGGGCAAATATAGAAACGCGAAAATGACTGTAAAGCAAAGACGAACCCAGTTCGCAGCCATTCTCCCATACGAGCGGCATTTCACGTCTGGGCGCCAGTGTGGGAATTCCCTTGCTGCTACCCGACTTTAAGAATGACACAACGCACTGGTTCAATAAGAAGTACACATCTAAAGACCAATATCGCCTGCGCCGCGATCTCAAGACCCCCAGCGCATGCGCTGCGACGGTTCTTTATCAGCGGCGGAGCTCCTCTCGCGTGGCCTATTGCCCTTGGCCCTTTCGCGGTGGAAACGACCACTGACGATTCGGCAGGCCAGCAACCTGGGCCAACGGATTCCATGTTGCCCACAACTTTCGAAAGGGGTGTACAGAATTTCTGCTGGAAGTCATCATAATGCCTCGCGATAGAAAGAAGCGGACTGCAGAAGACATCGCTGAACAGAAGCAAGGGTCTATTAAGGCTCAGCGTGCGCGTTGTGCCCATGAGACGCCAGAAAAAGAAGAGCAGCGTTCGGCTGGAAGCAAGGTGGTCTCTTCCGCTAGGACAAAGGGCGGAGTGAGGGAACGAGGGTCCACTCAATTTAATCAGCAGAATATGGTCTTCATAGAAGATACGTCCAAATGTTCATTTCGGCACAATCTGCAGTGAAGCACCGCAGAAACGTAGCTTCATTTTTTGTACGCATAAATGCAAATGACACGGACAAAACACTGAAACGCCGATACGCTCTTCAAGCAGGTGGTCGACTTTCCACGTCGACCGCACCTGTTCGCGGCGGCGTTGAAGGAAAAACCGAAGGAAACCCGCTTGGAAAACTCTGTGTCAGGAAAAGTTGGCAAGTGCCGAACGCTACGGCCCCCTCGAGCAAATCAAAGCGAGGAAGGGAAGCACGTGACCTTTCTCCACAGGAGTGCTCTCAGACGATAAGTAGCCACGTGTCTCGCTCCGACGCTCTGATTGGTTCGCTGGGTCCGTAGTTATCGTCGCTCGTAAGGTTATGGCAAAAAAGATAAATTGTTGAATAGCGGTAGCTTCATCGATGAAACGTCCGCAGTTACGCGCGGCTGTTGCAATAGACGGCGAAGCTGAACAGGGCTGAAGAATCATCGGCGCATACTGTTGGGAGTTTGCTCGCCCTTTACCACTGTTGAAGAGGTGAGTGATGATTTTTCGGTCGTATTTGAATGGGCTCTAGTGTGATTATCGAATTCACGTGTAGACGATGGCTATTTATTTATCGCACACTGCCAGGTGTGCGGACATTTAAGCCGGTGTCACACTCCTTATACACGGTACAAAGGGCAGTGTGCATACAGATTTGAACGTGAGTCACCGCAAGATCTGTGCTTCGAATGCCGGGTGGCAATGAGTTCAAAGAGGAAACTTGGCACGCGGCATTCGAACCACGGATGTTGCGGTGACTCGTGTTTGCCGACTGTCTGGTGGCACCGGTACATAAAGCCCCTTGATAAACGCGGTTTTCACAAGTACCGCCAACCATTGTTGTGTAAACGCGCAAGACACGTACCATGAGCGGTTGCTCAGCCGCCATTTGCTTTTAAGGGTGCACATTTCGGTGCTGCACCGCCATTTGCTTGCAAGGGCCGCTCGAGACACGGTCCTCGTGCACTGGGGCATTTGACTCCCCTTGCGAGACAAACGCAGAAACATCGAGGGGCATTACCGGTACCCGGTACCTAACCGGTACCCTGCGCCTGGTGCCATCGGGCGGCGCACAATGGCACCACGCGTAGAAGTGAGTCCCGCATGAGCATGTGTAGTACGAGAGGCTCTCGCGCCCCGCGCACAACACTTCAGACGCTTCACGCTTCGCCCCTTCGAGCAGAAATGCACCGGTATTTTTACCGGTATCCTGGCTACAGAGCCACTCTTTCGTCATAAAGCCGCGGCACGTGGAACTACCCAAGAATGCGGGGCGCTCCGTACACCTACCCCTAAAGCCAGCATACCCCGGCCTTATGCGTCCGCAAGACGGGCATTATGGCGCATTCACACTGGAAGCGGATGCGGTTCGCGAGCGACCCCGTTCAGACACACCGAGATGCGGTTGGCGGTTTCTCGGCGATCCCGCGTGATATTTTGAGACTTGCGTTGGCAACCCTGTTTTACAATTCAAAGTCCACTTTAATCAACGATCCAAAGCCAAAATTTTGCCATTTTGGCACTCTGAAGATTTTTCTCCGGGATGTTCGCACGCATCACGAGTTCAGGCAGCGAAAAAGAAGAATGGACCCGCCAAACTCGCCTGTGATTCCCTCGACTTCGCCCAGAAGCAAGAAGCCCAGCTTGGCGCGCCTTGCTGACTCAGAACAGGATGCCCCCGACCTTTTTTTCGAAGTGGACCCTTCCCGCATGAATAGCTGACCTTGTGTTCGGGATAGAGGGCCTATTTCCCCTTCTCGTTCGCTCTTATCATTTTCGAAGTTGTGAGCGGTGGGGTTGACCGTGGTTGGGGGATTGTGTTCGGTGCTAGCAGGTCGTGGCTTCGTTGGTGGCGGACTCTCCTCTCGTCACTCGCACATCGATCGAGTCTGTTGTTTGTTTTACATTAAGCTCAATAAACGCCGTATAGATTACCTCTGCATCGTCTAGTATGTACACTTTATTCCTTGATTAGGTTCCGCTTATTTGTTTTGTTAGTAGTAAACTTTACGGGTCGAGCTAGCGCAGGTACCCTGCCCGCTCCGCGGCAGTGCGTTGGCTACGCAATCAGGTTCACTGACGTCTCTATCGGCCTTCGTGGTGGTCATGCACGGTGTCGAAAGCTTCCAAAAGTTCACGCGACTGCGTAAGTGGGTACAAAAGCTGACATTTCGGCCGATCAGGGGCGGGTTCCGACGTTCTACGGGCAGAACAAGGCAGCAAGCTTCGGGCTGTGGCACCCGGAATAATAAACAAACTCTTACCCGAACCAAATCACCGGTGCGAAGCCCGTTAAAATTACGAGTCAATTCTTTTCGCGGCGGATTCTATTGACGGACGTGAACATCACGTTTCTCCGTTGATTTGTCTGCTGTAGCGCTAGGACTACAGCGCCTTGGACACCTCACAAGCGACAGGTGTCATCTTGTTTCGAAAGTCACTGACGTCACGTCAGCGTCGCGTTGTGATTGGTTGCCGCTTTGCGGTCCGTGAAAGCGGTTGGGAGAAATCGGTCCCGAAGCGGTTGGCAAAAACGCGCTCCAACCGCTCGATCCTAGCCGCTTTGCGGTTGAGAACGCACGGATCCGCTTCTCGTTTGCGGATCCGCTTCCAGTGTGAACGCGCCATTAGAGAGCGAAGAAGCCAGTCTGATGAGCGAGGCTCAAAGCCCCTGGCATCCCCAACTTTCTTGGACATCAACGCCTCGGCACCTGTACTAAAATGTGAACTTCCTCTCCCCTCCTGCTCCCTCACCTCCTCCCTCCCTCCTCCTCCCTCCCCCCCCCCGCGCGTCATCAAGGGAAATGTCCCATAATGCACCGCACGGGACCCTCGTGACGCCACGTGTGACGTCAAAAACGCTAGATGTTGCTGAGTGCTCTGGGCAGCGGACGCCATCTTGAACGGTGATCCCGGTTTGTTTCGTCTCCCCAGTACGAGTTTTGTGGTGTGGTGAGAACCTCGTGGGTGAAATACAAGTGTCGTTTTTTTATTGATTTTGTCATTACTATTGATATACATTCTAGCTCAGGAGGCCGCGGTGCCGCCGAAATGCAAGTCGCCCATACCATGAAGACCTACGACACCGCGTCTAATGATGATGCAAGGGTATTTTTAATGCTGACTATGTTTAAATGGAGCGTGTGGGCAAGGGTGACGGAATGATGATGAAGGGATGGTGACGAAGTTGAAGAGCGTTAGGCCTAGCAGCGGTCTTCGCGACGGTGGTCTTCATGGGGCCGCCGTAGGCTGCTGACTTCTAGCAGGACGGTGTCAAGCGCCTGACGAGGGCTCCTGCATGCGCGCCCAGCTTGCAGACGGAAAGGCCGAATTACGGCGACGCAGGGAGTTCAGCACACCCGTGGTGGGGCATGCAGGGGTGGCGCTGGTGTTGACCGGGCAGCGGTCTTCACGAAAGCGGGCCATGAAGTCTCTCAGCTTGTGGTCGAGCTTGTAACCGAGCAGTGTGAGCACCCTGTCGATCGAAGACACGATGTGTGCTACTGGTCCGGCTGGCTCTCTGACGATGGAAGAAATACACGTCTTAAGCCCGGCTGGCTTCCTCTTCCTATAGCCACACACCTTCGCACGCGATAAAGTGTGCGATAGCAACACACTTGACCAGACGCTGAGAATTTTTTTCTTTTTCTGCTTGGAGTAAGAAGAAGTGGTACCATTAATTTGTTAAGTGAGAACGGATTACTTCCTTGAACGCCCTTTATCTGTTTCGGTGATGCGCTCGCAGCCACTTGGTTGTGAAAGGTAAGCGAGTGTTCGGGGCTGTGCGAGTTGAAAGCTTGCTGTTGCATCATCCTGTTATTCTGGTCTAATCCCTATCAGTCACGAGCTTATGTAACACGCAGTGCACACTTGTCGGCGATCTGGTGACCACGAGCCCACCGATTGCTAGTCGCTGCGCTAGCAAGTCCTCTGACTGGCGAAGCAAGAAGGCTTCATGTCTATATGCAGTTTTGAAAAGCAGTGTCTCTATCTGTTTGCTTGGATGGCGCTAGCACATCGTCTGTGTACACTTGTTACGTAAATGCCGAATTTGATTATATCGCAATTCTCTTCGAGTCGTTTTTAAGTTATTTCACTGAATCTAATATTTGCAGACACGCAAATAAAGAACCTACTTTAAAATATGTTGCACGAGATTAGTTTTAATTTATTGCTTAAAAGTTTTATCCTCGGCCAAATAGTTTTCCCGTGCTTTTTTGAACGTAGACGCTAAAACGACCAATCCTTGGAAAACAATTTGTACCCGTATAAACTAGAAAAATATTGTGATAACGTCACCTTGAATAGTGCTTGGCAGTCTGAAGGTTCTAATTAACTAGCTGCTTAAGCTTGCCAGACAAGCACGCGAGGCCGTAGTTTTACCAATTTTCTACGTCTACGAACTCAACTTCCCACACGAATAAAGCCGCATTCAAAACCGATAGCCGCACACTTTTTTTTAATAACAATAGACACTCTATCTGTAGCGTATCAGGCTCACTCGCAAATCGCCGCGTCAAACGGGCTTCGCCACGTCGAACGGGCAGTCGCCACCCCGATCGTGGCTGACTTTAGGTCCGGACATCATGGCAGAACAAGACCAATAGTTTCTTCACTAATTTAGGCAACCAAGCCTCTATCCATCTTACATAAATAAACGCGAACGTATTGTGATCAGTTTTCCAACGCTGAAACGTGCGCAGACTTGTATGAGCGACGCGGAATCCTTCAGGCTGGCGTCCGGGGCTACGACTTTTCCGTGCGATATATGGCGCTCTTTTATCTAATCGGTCTATATGGTATTTCTGAGCCCCATTCAGGCGTGAAAAAACAGTATAAGTAAGCCTAGGAACAGAGTGCAAATCAACTTCTCACAAGGTACATTTAGATAGTTTTAATCGTAGAAGGACGACCACAGCCAGCCTATCATTCATCGCATAACTTTATTTATTGCCTAAATCATAGTTCACAACGCTCTTCTCCTACTTCTCGTTTTGCAGATCGAATCCCTGTTAATTAAAGGATGAGCTCCGAGCTGTACAGGGACGTAGAGGGCCTCTACATCCGCCGCGAATTCCAGGAGAAAACGGTCCGATCAGTACTGTCCTACGAGCCAGAGGAGGGCGACATCTTCATCGTATCTTACCCCAAGTGCGGCACAACCTGGGTGCAGTACATCACCTACAACATCTTCAATGATGGCGTTCGTCCGCCAAGCATGCTGGACGTCTTCAGGTCCGTGCCATATCTAGAGCGCACGGGCATCCAAGACGACAAGGACTTGCCCAGACCGGTGGCCATGAAGACGCACCTGCCCTTCAACAAGCAGCCATACTCGGAAGCTGCCAAATACATTTACGTTTCGAGGAACCCGTACGATTGCTGCGTTTCTTTTTACCACTTCGTCAAAAAACACCGAGCCCACCAGCTTGAGGACAGAACCTTTGACGAGTTCTTCGAGTCCTTCGTCCGAGGAAAAGTCAACTACGGCGACTACTTCGACCATCTTCTGTCCTGGTACGCCCATCGGAGCGACCCCAACGTCCTTCTCATGACCTACGAGGACCTCAAGAAAGACACCGAGTCGTGCGTCTTGAAGGTGGCCGACTTTATCGGGGAAGAGTACGGCAGGAGGCTCCGGGACCAGCCCGAACTACTCGAACGAATCGTCTCAAACGTGAGCCTGGAGGCAATGAAAGGCCTCGAGAAGGAGATGAAGAAGAAAGGCCCCGAAAGGCGTGTGGCGGAGCCGAGTACGATGCCAGAAAGTGTCCGAACAAAGACGGCGTTATTTGGCGGTCCCGTTGCAACACCGTTTAGCGGTGGTGACTTTGTACGCAAGGGCGACGTCGGAGATTGGAAGAATAATTTTTCCCCCGTGCAGGTTGAGCGAATGAAGGAGTGGATCGCGCTCAAGACTGAAGGAAGCGACGTTATGTGCCTGTGGAAAGACCTCGATCTCCCATGACCGCCATGGCACCAGCATCTGCTCTTTTGCTTTTTTTAATAAAAAGGTTATTCATCCATTTGACATTCTGTCGCAACACTCAAGCATGCTATTTGAGGAACGTTGAGAGAAGTAGCACAAAGTTAGTCAGAAGACAAAAAAAAATCCCAATAGAAACCTTCCGGAAACATCAAAATGGCAGTCGAATTTCTTCAAGGAGCTGAATCGTATTCAAGCGGAACCTTATTCCCTCAAAAAAAAAAAGTCGTGCTGGCAAGATGCGTGCACTGTACAGACTTAGCCAATTCCCTTATTAGGTTCGCGCATGTATAAACAATTGTTCAGAACGAGCGTGTTAGTTATTACAATGGTGAAAACGTGCGTGCTTGGTTATGTACAATTGAAAACGAGCGTGTTGGTTAGATGGATATAAACTTGAAAGTATAAAACAGCGAGGACGAGGACGGGAACAGGACATCTTTCATGTATGAAGATGCTTTGTTTTATATTCACCTGCCTATTTTTCTCTGTGTGTTTGTCCCGGGTGTGCCACTAGGTGGAAAAAGAAGAAGTGAAGCCGTGGGCTCGAAGAGCGGAAGCGGTGGTAGAGTGTACTAGAAAGCAACGTTACTGGAGCAAGCTCAGTTTCACAGCTCCGCCTGCGACGTGGGCTCAGTGGCGGTCACGAGAACTAGCAGCGCTGCAGTCGAGTCTTGCTTCCGGATTGTCTAGCCCGCCAAGTTTGAATAGCAATACTTGAGCTTGGGCGAGTTGTTGATTCATACTAACACTTCACAGCGCAAGGAAACAGACGCACACAAAAATAAATTTCAAACACTCAAAGAAAGAACACTCACAATGCGCTGACTCTGATCTCTGTGGTGTATTACACTTCATCTTCATCATCTTTTTTTTTTTTGCTATTATACACATGGAAGTAAAAAAAAAAGGAAGAAAAGAAAAAGAAAAGGAAGCTCTCAACGCAGTGGTAGCAGACAACGCGCGAGACAGGGAAGCAAGATCCGACTGCAGCGCCGCTAGTTCTCGTGACCGCCACCTGGGCCACTCGCCTCTGCAGGCGAGAATAGGGAGCTGCGAAACTGAGCTTGCTCCAGTAACGTTGCTAGAAAGGACGAGTGGGGACACCGGAGTCTATTTTGGTACCTCCGCATGTGGAAAAAAACAGCTAATCCATGCCACTTCGCTCGTAGCGCGCGCTCAGGGCGCTACGAGCGAAGTGGTCCGGATTAGCCGCTTTTATGAAAAACACGCTTCGTTCCAACGCCAAGCTCGACCGACACACGGTCAAGGTCATAGAAACGATAGAACGCCGGACTATATTATTTATACCACCTAGACGTCAGGCGTCACGTACATAAAGTCACCGCGACCTGACTTGTCGTCACAACGCCATGCGACATCAGGACGACGCCTTGACGTCAACGTCGTCATCGACGTTGACAACGTGTGTTACACGACATCAAGACTGCCTTCTGACGTCATATCGCGTTGACAACGACGATGATGTCAACGTTGACGTTGATGTCGACGACGACAACGTCACGGGACGTCACGATGACGACGTCCTTGTCGAATGCAACGTCATGAGGACGCTTGGTATCAGTCCGTCGACGTCGTTGTCACAATGACGCAACTTGACGTCCCGACAGCTTCACGACGTCGACGTCATCGTCGACGACGTTACACGACGTCAGAAACTTCGTCGTGACTGCGCGTCGACGTTGATGCTGGCGAAGGCGACGACGTTACACGACGTCGAGGCTTTGTCGTGACGTTGACGTACACGATGACGTCAGGACAACGTTAACGTGACGTCATAACGATGTTTGACGCTGCGTGGGCGTCGACGTCAGCGTCGTAATCGACGACCACGTCCACGTCGTCCTCGATCTGGCACGCGACGTCATGACCGCATTACAACGGCGACTTCATGTCGCGTAACGGCGTCGTCCTCAACGCGACGCGATGTTACGACCGCGTCACAACGGCGACTTGATGTCGCGTAACGGCGTCGTCCTCAAGCGCGGACGTTCACGACCGCGTTACAACGGCGACTTGATGTCGCTCGCCAAACGAGCGTCATCCTCGACGCGACGCGATGTCATGACGCCCTTACGACAGCATCTTGGCGTCGCGTAACACCATCGACGATGACTTCGTGGCGTCGTCGACTCGTCGTGTCGTGGCGCTTTGACGTTACCTCTCACGTCAAAATCATAAAAAGTGAAAGCCGTTTACAACTACCTGTAACGCCAAATCGGAGCGCAGCTCTTGAGGAGGAGGAGGGAAGGGTACTCAGGGGAGGGTATACCCTCCTCCTCCTCCTCCTCCCCTCATTCTTCAATCTCGTGAAATAAGCGCCAAAGGATAGGGACAAAGAGTAGAATAACAACGACACAGGGCGCACTCTCAACTGAATTTATTAGGAAAACCCTAATAAATTCAGTTGAGAGTGCGCCCTGAGTCGTTGTTATCTACTCTTGTCCCTGTTCCTTTGGCGCTTATTTCCCATTATGTACCAACTGGCCCATCTAAGCATTTTATCAGTGATTTTATTGCTCTTCAATCTCCTCCGGGGGTGGTCACGTGATCTCGGGAGGGCGGGGGGGGGGGGGAAGGGGGGATCACGTGACCTGGGGGTCACGTGACGTGGGAGGGGTCACGTGACCTCGCGGGGGTGGGTCACGTGACCCCCACTTCCCCCGAGGTCACGTGACCCCAGGGGGAGGGGCTTGCGCGGTGCATTATGGGACCAATGGTGACAGATGGGCCAGTTGGTACATGACTTATTTTGACAAAATGCGCCGCAAGACAAGGACGGAGTAAGTCAGACAACACGAAGCGCTTCGTGTTGTCTCACTTACTCCGTCCTTGTCTTGCGGCGCATGCTCATTATGAGACATTTTCCATAATGAATCGCGCGGTTACGCCAACGGCGACGCCGCTCAAGCCGGAAACAGGCGCCTAAGAGCTGCGCTCTGAAATACAATATAGCCCCTAAGGGGCTGTAGTGCCCATATGACCATGACCTCTGTCGTTGCTTGATCGCAGCGAAGTTGGCGCTGCGATCAAAGTGGCTTGGTTCCACCTCATCGCTTTCCACGTTTTGAGGTGCAACTGTGAAAGCATGAGCGGAGCCTATAGCTTGTCAAACTCGTACCTTCTAGAACACTCTAGCGGTGGGGATCTTTCGAATCGGCTGGAGCATCCGGTCTCGGCGACGCACCGAGCCAGGGAACGAGGTGTCGGCGACGCATCGAGCAAGCCTCGGCTATGCTTCAAGGAACGGGACTCGGCCTGGGACATCGCTCCGCAAGTCCGGCATCCGAGCGCTGAGCACATCATCATCATCGTAAACTTTATTAACCGAAAAGTTAAAAACCTTCCGGTCTCTGGTCCGTGCCCTTAGTCCAGGGCTCCGTTGGCCGCCCAGATTCGGCGGGCTCGCTCAACCAGTCGCTGCTGGTCATCGAGCTCTGTGCCGGATAGGGCCACCTCCCAGGAGCAAAAGGTGGGCGAAGGAATGGGGGTGATACCCTTACCGGTGGGGTGGGGGCATTCCCAGATGAAGTGGTACATGTTATACTTCGTTTCAGCTTGGGTCCAGACGCAGGCGATGCTACAAGCGCAGAGCTCCGGCTTTCAGCGTCCCTGGCAAGCACGCGCGCTCGTGCAATGCAAGCACTGTTCAGGGCCACACGCTCGCGCTCGTAGCATCGGCTGCGTCTGGACCCAAGCTGAAACGAAGTATAGGGTGATTGCTGCTGTTATGTAGCGGCTGGCAAGCTGGCGCCCATCGGCTCGTGACCATCGGCTGCGCTCGCACCGAGCGCTTGAGAGCCGCGGGGCACGAGCAGACAAACGCCAGGCTAGGAACGTTGCGCCAGGCTCAATCGGAGGCTCCATCGGAATAAACCGATTAGGCAACCATCGAAGGTCTACATCTCGTATTTAACATTGGCGACGAGGGCGGACGAGAACTCCAGCAGCGGTTCAAGGATGACTGCGACACAAGGCAAGCTCGAAGAATTCCAAGGGACAGGATGGTCGGCCTGGGCGGAGCGGTTGGAATTCTTCTTCCAGGCAAACGACATAACGGACCACGGGAAGAAGAGAGCCCTGCTGCTGACCCTTTGTGGCGCGGAAACCTACGAGACTGTGCAAGCGCTGACGGCCCCGAGGAAGCCCGGCGAAGTTGCCTTTGAAAGCATCATGTCCATGCTCCAACAACATTACGATCCACGGCCTTCGGAACTATTCAGCCGAAGCCAATTCCAACGCCGCGACCAACAGCCAGGCGAGTCCATCGCTACCTATGTGGCGGAATTAAAGAAATTAGCCGCCAACTGCAATTTCGGCGTGCTGACACCTCTCTCGGTGGCCACAACTAGCGCCGGAGCATCGACCGCTTCAACTAGCGCTGAAGGACGAGCGGCCGCCGCCCCTTCGACATTGAATCCAACCATGCTGCCGCTGGATGTAATGCTGAGAGACCGTTTGGTGTGCGGTGTGCAAGATGAGCGTCTGCAGCAACGGCTTTTCGCAGAGCAAACGCTCACGTTCAAGCAAGCATACGACATGGCAACAAGACTGGAAAGTGCGGTAAAACAGCAGCAGGAGCTTAAAACTCCCAAGACGGAACTGCATAGGGTCACACAACCACAGGCTACGAAACAGACCTCGGATCGGGATCAAACGCAACCGGATCTACGATGTTACCGCTGCCATGGACGGCACAGGCAAGACAGTTGCCCATTCAGCAGGGTAGCGTGCCGTTTCTGTAAAAAAATAGGACACATCGAAAAAGCTTGTCGAAACAAGATGAGGACTGGCACACGTCACTCAACCCATCAGATGGACTGCGGCGCAGAAGAGGACGCCCTAGAATCACAAAGTGGAGCTTCTGTTAAAAGCTACGGGTTGGACATGCAAGAGCTGAACGCACAACGTGCAACCAGTTTCGTTCCCAAGTACCTGGTGACTCTCAAGGTCGAGGGAAAGTTACTAGAATTCGAGGTAGACTCAGGAGCAGCATTTACGGTAATCAGTGAGGCCACATACCGGAAGGTGTGGCCGACCAGACCTCCGTACCTGCGGAAAGAGAACGTCACCCTTCGGACATGGACCGGCGAAGGCTTGAGTGTCCTTGGTTCAGCTGAAGTGCGCGTGAGACATAAGTCCAAGGACTACGTTCTACCGCTGGTTGTAACAAGTGGAACAGGGTGCAACTTGATGGGCAGAAATTGGTTTCCAGCGCTAAAGATCCAGGTCAGCGGGATACACCATCTTTCGCCAGGCAAAGAAGTCCAGAAGGTTCTCAGTGCACACAAAGCGGTGTTCAAATCCGACATCACAGGGTACAACGGCCCACCTGTCCAGTTGGAAATGAAGGAGTCAGCAACGCCAAGATTCCTCAAGGCACGCCAGGTACCTTTCGCCCTGCGTGCTGTCGTGGAATGCGAACTGATGGCACTGCAAAAGCAGGGCATCCTGGAGCAGGTCCAACATTCAACATGGGCCACGCCCGTGGTGGTGGTTAGAAAGACGGATGGTTCGGTGAGGCTCTGCGGGGACTACCGCAGCACGGTGAACAAGACAGCGAAACCGGTGGCTTATCCGCTGCCGACACCCACTGAAGCCTTGTCTAACCTCCGGGGTGGCACAGTCTTCTCGACGCTGGACCTTGCGCAGGCTTATCAACAGCTACGGGTGACAGACGACACGGCCGAGGTACTGACAATCAACACCATCAAGGGCCTGTATCGAGTGAAGAGACTTCCCTTCGGAGTGGCGGCAGCTCCTGCAATCTTTCAGAAAGTCATGGACACAACATTAGCAGGCATCTCAGGAGTCAGTGCGTACCTAGACGACATCATCATCAGCGGGGAGACTGCGGAAGAACATAACTATCGACTAGATCAAGTACTGACGAGACTAGAAGATGCAGGACTAAGACTAAAGGAAACCAAGTGCCGCTTCGGGGTGAGTGAAGTAAAATTTCTTGGCCACCTCATCAATGCGGACGGCATACATCCCACGCAGGACAAGATTCAGGCCGTAGTACAGGCGCCCGAGCCAAGGAACAAGACAGAGCTGCAGTCCTTTCTGGGACTGTTAGCGTTTTATGACAGATTTCTACAGAATCGAGCAACGATTGCGAAAGAGCTCTATCACCTACTGGAACGGAAGACAGAGTGGCGGTGGGAGGAAAACCACCGCGAGGCTTTCCAGAAGTTGAAGGATCTGGTGGTGCAGTATACAGTGCTGGCACACTATGACGAAAGAAAACCACTGCTGTTGTCCTGCGACGCTTCGCCTTACGGTGTGGGCGCCGTACTAGCACAGTTGGACTCCGACGGCCGAGAGGCTCCGATTGCGTTTGCGTCCAGGACACTGGGAACCGCTGAGCGCAACTACTCACAACTGGACCGAGAGGGCCTAGCCATTGTGTATGGAGTCAGCCATTTTCATCAGTATGTCGCAGGGCGAAGCATGACAATCTACACAGATCATCAACCTCTTCTTGGCATCCTAGGAGCTGACAAGCCCGTTCCACAAGTGTTGTCACCGCGGATGACCAGATGGTGCGTAAAATTGGCCGCTTATAAGTATGAGCTGAGGTACAGGCCAGGAAACCGCCATCAGAATGCGGACGCTCTAAGCCGACTTCCCATGTCCACCACAGAGGAGGAGCCAGAAGTACCCGGAGACATCCTGATGTTTGAGGCTTTGACCCGCCCACCGCTCTCCGCAGACCAAGTAGCCAGGGAGACAGCACGTGACGCCGTCCTGGTAACAGTATACCAGGCAGTACAAGAAGGCACTCTTCATCGGTATCAGTCCCCAGAGTACTCGCCGTACAGAAGTAAAGCGGCAGAGTTGTCGACACACAGAGGATGCGTAAGCTGGGGGACACGGGTCGTGATTCCTAACAACTTGAGAAGGAGACGATGGCTCTAATTCACTCGGGACATCGCGGAATTGTGGCGATGAAAGCTTGCGCTCGCAGCTACGTTTGGTGGCCCGGGATCGACGCCGATATTGAAGCATGGGTCGCTGCATGTAGCACCTGCCAGATACACCGGAAGTCACCAGCGAAGGAACCTATCCCTGTGTGGAATAGGCCAACCGAGCCGTGGGACACTGTTCACCTGGACTTTGCAGGTCCTGTCGAGGGTCATGTTTTTCTGGTTGTGGTGGACGCGTTCACCAAGTGGCTGGAAGTGCGCATGGTCCGCAACATGACGTCTGCCGCCATCATTAAAGAATTACGGACCATTTTTGCAACGTTTGGTCTACCAAGGAAGATTGTGTCGGACAATGGCGCGGCGCTAGTTTCCGAGGAGATGAAAACATTTTACCGAAACAACGGGATAATTGCTGTAACTAGTGCACCGTACCATCCCGCGACTAATGGCCAGGCGGAGCGCATGGTACAGGAGCTGAAACTTGCACTCGGGAAGAAGGGAAAGGAAGAGCTGAATTGTGCGCTGGCCAGGTTTTTATTCAAACAGCACACTACCATTCACGTTGCAACGGGAAAAACGCCAGCATGGTTGCTTTATGGCAGGGAACTTCCATCAGCTCTCGAACGATTAAAAACTGTACTTTCTGAAGAGCCAGCCAGCACGGAAAGCGTCACTAACGCACGGGAACTGAGCGTGGGACAGTCGGTCTGGACTAAGAAGTTTCCACACGGCAAAGGCTGGGTTCCTGGCGTAATCGAACGTCAGATGGGCCTCCGTTCATGGATGGTGAACACAGATGAAGGTTCGGTACGCCGGCATACCAACCACATACGTCAGCGATGTACAGCAGCCAGCACTCCACAAGAAGCGAAGACTCCGTTTCCTGTGTGGGACCTCAAGATTGACCAGAGTCCAACTCCACCACGGGCACCATCTCCCGGCGAAGATACTCCAGCTCGACTAGACGCATCACCCCAGCGAGACAGTAGCAGGCCGGCGGCGTTTCCTCGCGAACCAGCGTCAGCTTCTTCGACGGCAGACGCTGGCCCTTTCACTGGTACCCGGAGGGGCACTCGAGCGCGACGACAACCGCAACGCTACGGGAGCCACGACTAGTTGGAGGGGTGTTATGTAGCGGCTGGCAAGCTGGCGCCCATCGGCTCGTGACCATCGGCTGCGCTCGCACCGAGCGCTTGAGAGCCGCGGGGCACGAGCAGACAAACGCCAGGCTAGGAACGTTGCGCCAGGTTCAATCGGAGGCTCCATCGGAATAAACCGATTAGGCAACCATCGAAGGTCTACATCTCGTATTTAACAGCTGCCACAACCCGGACACGTACCTGGGTAGCGGTTGGGGAACCAGCGATGTCGCCGGTGGAGGTTAGGGAACGTAAACGTTTGAAGTTGCCGCCAGTCCGCCTGCCTCCGCCCGGGGTAGCTCCCGATGCGGAGGGGGCAGGACCCGGCGGGGTGTTCTGTAGTATTCCGTTACCAGGTGATTGGTGTTAAGGTGTGTATCGGTTGGGATGCGGAGGGACTGGGAGTCTGCGGGTGCGTTTGGCTCTGGGTCCCACTGTATCCTGATCCCATCCGACAAAGCCCGGTTCGTCGCTACCACTCTGGCTAGTGCGTGAGCACTTTCGTTGCCGGATAAGCCCAGATGTGCAGGGGTCTAGATGACCCGGCTGACCGGTACTTGTAACCATTCGGTGCTTATGGCGTTGATGAGGTGTGCTGTCTGCGGGTAGAGGGCGTTGCCCTCTACCTACTCCTAAATGGTCACTGGACATGGTCAGCCGAACTTAACTGAAAACACTCAGGCCTTTAAATGTTTTGACAGAATTGATATTACTGTTTGTTTTCTCTCTCTCTCTCTTAACGTGACGAGACGTGAATGTGTATAGCGCACGCCGGAATAACGGAAAGGTTTATCCAGTTATTCTTTACTTGAGTACCGGGTGCGGCATGATTACTTTACACAACCTCGCCTGCACACTTACTGTCTTTTAGTTAAAAGTCGAATGACCCCACCGTCACGTTGAGGACCCGGCTTCGTCATAGGCTACTAAAACGGGGGCTTTTGAAAGCGGGGCAACAAAAGTGGGGTGTTTGACATCGGGTGCTTTCATGCACCGCCTGCAAAAGGCTGCGGGAACTCTATAAAAGCTTGCATTTGAACCATTTTGCTACTGTTTGTACAAGCAGCAGCTGCGCAGGTGGTGAGGCATGACGACAATAAAGCCAAGACGCGAGAATAGCGGAAGTAGTCAAGCCGAATTAGCACTGCCTGCGCTACATTGCGAGAGGCCTCCGAAAATGGCTATTTCCCTTTCCTCACTTCTCTCGGAGTTTTGCATGCGCCCAGCGATCTCCGAAAAAGGTAAAGTAGTATTTTGGCATTGGTATCATCAATTGTGGAAGCAAGATCCTCTCGTTTAAAGACGACTCTACGAAAGTTAGCGAGAATTAATTCTACATCTACCCTTTTTGGTTGTGTGTTACTTTATGCTATTGCTCAGACCTGTTATCAGGATGAAATTGCTTCAGCAAAATAACCTCGTCAATCTGCGGTGAATAGGCGTACTGTTTTCCATCCGCGTAGAGCTTATCATAAACAAGTTTGCTTTCACGTTTTGTTCCTCTAAACAGCCGACTGAACTGCTGTACTACAATGAACTACACGTTGGAGGTGTGAAATCTCATTTTTTCTAGCTCGAAAGGGAACGGGTGAAATAAAGGTGTAGAAAACAACACGCATCCCCGAGCCCACGAGGGTACGTGTGAGAAACGCACAGCTGCGCAGCGACTCGGCACCGGGTGAACCGGGTTTGACGGCGGCGGTTGCAGTAACAGAAATCCCGGGCAACAGAGCATCCACGTAAATGCGTCATGCAGGAATTTTTCGAACGGCGCTGTCGATTCGGTGTAGAGGAATACTTCTTGCTTTAGATAGACCGAGGGCTGCACGAACACGCACTCGTTTCATCCAGTATTTTTATTCAGTTGAGTCAATGAAAAGGGGAGATCGGTATCCCGCCCCAATGACTGCGCAGTCTTAATGGAGGTGTGCGCTCTTTCTGGTCACTCCATGAGCATGGGAGCGTGACCGCCCTTACTTCTCACTGGATGACCTGATCAAAGGAGATGGCCATCCGCACTGTCCCGTAGTGACGTCTACTGACAGCCTAAAGAGATACTGAACCGACATTTTGGATTTCGTAAAATAAGGTCGGAGAAGCGTTGTACGGGACGCTGTGAGCTCCAAAGCATCACTCATACATCGATAGCCGACATACGTAAACCTATCGATAGTACTGTCGACGGTTTACTATCGATACGTTTGCGACACTAGTAGTTTGCGTCGCACTCTCTTCTCTTTTTCTCGCTTTATTATTTTTTTTTTCAAATGGGACACTAATTAGCTTAAGCACTTACCATCCCAACTTTGGTTCAACTTTCAGTGATGACGAAGACGGGAGTTTGGGTGAAGAGAGGAGGAAGGGTGGCGAGCGGCGATTCGGCGACTTTGTTCGCTCTAGTAGTGCAAAACTATCCATAGTATCGATAGTCGCCAGAAATCTGATTATTGATAGTAAAAAAACTATCGATAGTACTATCGATGATCGGCTATCGAAAAACTCTCGACAGTACTATCGATAGTCGACTATTGAAAAACTATCTATAGTACTATCGATAGTTCTGCGACACTATCGATAGTTTTGCATCACTAGTGAGTACCCGTGCTCTTTTCGCCTTGAAAGTGTTGATGCTACGTATTCCTAGCAACGTCTGACTACTTTAGTGGCCTGAGCGAAATTGACGAGGGTCGTTACGGCGCAAAACTTCGTGTCATAATGCGACGTGCGGCAATTCTTTATTATTTTTTTTTGTACATACCTTTAATGCTTCGGGGGCGTTATAGAGGGGAGCGGATCACTACAAGTGGTTTTGAAGGGCGAGTCGGATTCGCTTGGAGTCGGGTATGGTAACTATGGCGTCCGGAAGGTCATTCCAACCCACAACTGCTTCACGGACAGGGTTGGGCAGTATCGCAACACAAATGTATCACGATAGTATTTCAGAAATACATTTCGTATCAGTATTTCTGTATCGCGATACATTTTTTCCCCAGTATTTGTATGCCTGTATCGAAATACATTTGGAATGTTTCTTTGTATCGCAATACAATCAGGATGAAATGCATTTCATTGCATTTCTTGAGAAACACTCCTCCCCCTTCACCCCCCCCCCCCGAAAAAAAAAACAAAAAAAAACAAAACAAACAAACAAGCCCGAAGGTGTTTTTGTTTTTTTTACTTTTAAGGGCACCAGGGTCAAGGTGATACTGGAGCATTGTTAATATGCTGACCCTCCTTTCGATCCGCCAAACTATTTTTCTATGCGTTCTGTTCTCTCTTCCGATAAGTGTTGGGTAGTCGGGGACTCGAACCAGGGGCGTACCAGGAGAGTCAGAGCCAGAGCCGTTTTATACTGAGAGAGTTTGGCCTTCTTAAGGAGATTTTGACAGCCTAGCAACCACAGCAGCGTAGTCTGACAACCGGGGGATGACTACTTCCGTCCGCCATATTGTGGCTCTGACTCATAGGAACTCTACGCGATTTCTCAGGAATGAACAAGACAAAGAAGTAACGCCATATTGTGTTACCGCGAAATCCCGCTTGTTCTAGCGGCCAACAAGCTCCGCCCATTGGCCAAACTCTCTCAGTATAAACGGCTCTGGTCAGAGCATCTTGTGGCGCAGGCACTTAGGTAGGGATTTCTTGAGTCATTGTTTGCTGGCATTCAATACCCGCTGCTAACCGTCTCTTTTGCCTTAGCCTACACGGGAGAGCGCCTTTAGAGCGTGCGACACTAGAGCGCCGACGTTAGAGCGCGCGACACGAGGGCGCTGCGACAGTAGCGCGCTTGACACTCAGAGCGCACGACACGAGAGCGCATGACCAGTTGAGCACGCGACACGAGAGCGCACCCCATTTGAGCAAACACCGCAAAATGTGTGATGTACCCGCGGCTCCACAGACAGAACGAAATTGTGTGACTTATGGGATCCGAGCAATGGTGATTTTTGATTCATTGAATATGCCTTTAACAGAAAATAAAAATAAAAAGGGTACGACTCTTTCTAACCAATTGTTTACTGACATTGGAGAGAAAGGGGGCAGGGAGTGGGCTGGGGCATATAGGTCCCGGGAAAGGTTGCAGTTGAGTGGAGCAGCGCGTTTCAGATTTCTTCACAGTGCTGCGGTGCGCCTCTCGGATATACTATAAATAGTTTACTTTTGCTATATTTGGTCTATTCTTGACAGGCATTTGGGCTCCAATCTATTTGGTGGCTATTTAGACATCCCTCGCATAAGTTTAAATGGTATTCTGACGTCCATGTCCGCAATAAAGAAAGATCACCACTAAAAAGTGTCAGTAATAAACTTATCGAAGGAAAGCTCAGCGCAATTTTATCGTATGCAGATATTTCCAGCCTTTTAACGGATACAGGAAAACCTCCCCTGAAAATCTGTGATATACAAAATCAAAGAACTAATGAAGCCTTCATTAGTTCTTTGATTTAGAAAACGTTAAAGAAAAAGTTAAAAAAATTAGAGGAAAACATTGCAGCTGACCTATAGGCTAGATCAGCTGCAATGTTTGTTTTTTTCTGCAAAAATGCACGCTACAGATATTCTCTCTTTTTTTTCTGTTAGCTTTTTGTAACACTTTTTGGTTTGTCACACGCAAACATTTCGTCGACTCATTTCGCAATGTCATTGCTAAATTCCGCGGCATAAATCCCTGCCAATTTTACATAAAACAGGCTTTGCCCGAACAAGTGGTTGGTCCGGTCGGGCCACTCGCGCTGGACTGGTTGTGCGCTCTCGTGACAGGCGCTCTAAGTACACGTGAGCTAATGTTGCTGCGCGTCCCGTCAGTCGCGCGCTCTAACGTCGCGGCGCTCTACTGTCAGCGCTCTAATGTCGGCGCTCAAGTGTCGTGCGCTCTAGTGTTGTACAGCCCTACGAAGTATATCAGTAATTCACGAAGAAGCTACATTTATGTAAAACAACCCTCTTCCACGAGCATTTCAAAGGCCTTCAGACCCAGGGCCTTCTGGGAACCAGTGCATGCAGAGTGGCACGTGCAGAGTCGGGATTGCGAGGTAATTTGCCGACCGCCCAAAGGCCTTTGATATAAATGACATTTGAAATGCCCGCAAAGCGGGTGTAATATTCTCCTAACTCACGAACATGCAAGGAACATAATTTTAGCGCCTGAAACATGCCGCCTCTTCACCGACCTGTAGCACGATCGCCTTGTGTAGTGTGGACGGACAGGGTGGTTCTTTCGCGGGATTGCCTCCGCCGATAGCTCTCGGCACTTTTAACCTAATTATAAAGGTAAAAGTGACAAACACGCTTAGACAAGGTACGAAAGAACGTCGGTATCGCTCTTACCCGCACTTGGTAAACGAAGTCCCGCTCCTCGAAGTGATTGCGAAATACTCTCTAATGCAAATGAAACGATTGTCAAAACACAAGGAGACAGGCTTCGCCCAACTCACAAGTCACTACAGACAAAGAAGTCTGCAGTGTTTCGAGACTTCGAATAAAATAAAAGTACAGTTGAACGACCGATCGACCTACTTTTGCGTAGTACTCTCTCATGCATGTTTTAGTTTCCTTATACGCAGTCTTTCTGTTCGAAATTTAGAAAATATAAAAGTGAACAAGGCAGACATCTCCAGCATCAGTGTACTAGGGTAGAAGCCACAGATTGAAAGCGCTAAAAAGTTCCCTGTTAATAATACGAACTTACAAAAACAAAAACAAAAAAACTCAAGATTTATCAAAAGAAAAGTACACCACGAAATACTAATACCCCCAAAACAAACACCACGTATACAGAACCCCGATTACAATTAATTCCCGCGGTCAATTACTGATCAACGCCTACCTACTGATTCAGTTTACGTTGGCAATAAATCCAGGCTCTATCTGTTTTTGGTACCAGTAAATTTTAGGCCGTTAATTTTTCTGGACTTTGCAATTTATCCCTTCATCTCCGACAATTTTCGCTATAATCACTTAAAAATACAACTTAGCCCTCGATAGGTAATGCGTGGTGTGTTTGCTCTATTCCAGAGTTCAATAATAATCAGTTTTGGCGCGCTGTCCGTCTCTGTCTGGGGCTTTCATTCACCTGATCAAACTTAGAATTACCTGGAAACATCCATCGTTATTTTTAAAAAAAATCGGCATATATGTAAGAGATCATGTTGAGGGCGGATCCTTTGACAAGCTGGATTTTTAAAGCAGGAGGTTGCTCATGACGCGACTGGGACAAGAGATGCCCGAATAAACGCAGACGTCGGAGGTTACTCTTTTCTTGTTCCCACTAGATGGACTGCCGTAATCAATATGCCCTTTATGAAAACAAGTTCCTTATATAACGGCCAGCTGACACAATGGAAGGGGAGTAGGTGTGCGAGCTCTCAAACATGTGAGTGGGATGTCACGTGTGAAGGAAAAGCCAAAGCCGACAGTGACTGGCGCGGTTTCTGACGCTCCTAAGGAAGTACTCCAGGCTTCTCAATATTGGTCACCAGCTTTCTGCCTTTGATAACACCTAGGCGCACGCGCAGCCAAAGTCCGGCGGCCTCAATATTTGTATGGCCGTACTGCGCTGGCTGATTTTCTCATTTACCAAGGACAGATCAGGCTTTTCAAACATTACACTGTTCAGATGCGAGCGTTGTATTTAGTCTACACGTAACTTACTATCAACATGTATCTTCAAATATGCTCACTGACGAACTGCTATTTCCAACGTCACTTCACCAAATAAACACAACGCGTGAAACAGGCCGGCTTTGTCACGTGTTACCCAAACAGCGCATGAAGCGAGCTGACGAGTCGAGGGATCCAAGATCTGTGCAGTCTGTCCCAGTCTGTCCTACCTGTGACGTCACAAACGATGATGATGATAGCATGAGAAGCGCCCCCTGTAGTTCAGCAGCATGCCGCTAATACATTGAGTAGAAATGCTGTCAAATGCATATTTGTGCCATTTTCCTTTCCTTCTATATCTGTAAATATTATAGTTGATCAACAATTTTTTTCCCTTTGCTTTTGTTGTTTCGGCACAGGTGTTAATTCATAGTGAAAACTAACAACGAAGTGTCTAGCGTTACGTCCGACGTAATCTAAGTTACGTCCAAATCTCACGCCTTCCCTAGGTTCACGGGGGAGAGAGAGGAGGGCGGGGGGGGGGGGGGGGGAGGGTTAGGGTATACGCGTTTCCAGTGCTCCGTCCGGACGTAACGCTAGCCACAGCGAAACTAAAAATGGAACTTCGACACAAGACGCACAGCAGACTTTCGTTCATGGCGCAATTTAGTGCAACTGGCACATCACTTCCATCACTGCATTTTGTGCAAAAATCAGAACCCATCCTTTGGGAATGATTATCTACGTTAATGCGAATAGCATCAAACGGTGCGGAGTTATGCGCGTTCGTCAGGTGGCCGGCACACTCTAGATACGCCAGCCCACTCTTGAGGCGATTCTAAATTTGTTGACACTTTCACAGCCCTGCGCACGATCTCCGCAGCCCAGCACGTGCGTTTGTGTCACTTAGGAAGGCGAGCAAAGCACGCGCCATACGCACAAACACTCAAAATGGTACCGACCAGACTTTCTGGCGTCTCAGCTAGTCTCAACCAGCGGTACTCTAAACGGTTGTTTATATCTTTACCATAGGACGCGCTTTACAGCGCTGTCACAGCTACCCGGTGCGCGCGCGTTCCATGCACGAGGGCTCATTCCGCTCTCGTGAGGCTGAGCTACGGCCGCTACGTCACCCTCTCCCGAGCGCGGGGAGAGGGTGAGCTAGCGGCCGTGCTCAGCCTCACGAGAGCGGGATGAGCCCTCGTGCATGGAACGCGCGCGCACCGGTAGCTGTGACAGCGCTGTAAGCGCGTCCTATGGTAAAGATATAAACAACCGTTTAAAGTGCGGTGAATGACTGCCTTCATAGCTCTGTGGTTAGCGCGTCTGCCTGCTGATCAAAGGGTCAGCGGTTCGAATCCCAGCCGGCGCCGGTCTTTTTTATTTATTTATCGACCCGCGGCGTAAGAGGTTAGATAGCCAGATAGATAGATAACATAGACGAAAAGTGCGTGAAGTAGCCAAAGAATGCTATTCGCATTAAAAGCCATCAAAGCTAACATCGTCACATACATGCTGTACTTAGCAGGCCACCCCTAACATACCACACCTTTCCTGTTTAGCCCACGCGCACCAGCCGCGTTGTCTGCGTATATCCGGTATGCGTTCCGAGAAAAAAGCAAGATCCTTTCAGCCCGAACAAGTAAAAAGTTTTGAGGGTGCTAACAAGAGAGCGACTGACGTAGGTTTTGGCAATTAAGAGTGTTAACCGCGTTCTACTGTTGAGGCGAGAAGAAAACGATGTTTTTCACGCATACCGGAAGTTCCAGAATTAAAGATGGCGGCGCCCACGTAGAAAAGGTATAGAAAGATTATAGAAAAAAAAAAAAATATATATATATATATATATATATATGTATATGAGGAAAATGTTTGTTTGACAACACAGTTTGTAGGAAAAGACTGTGCATTCTCCCCATGTCATCCAGTGAAGTACTAGTGGAACACACATTCTAAACACCATAGTCTGGTAAATAAAAAATGAGCACATCAGATTCTGCTTATGTTTAGGAGTTTGTGAGAGCCACCTCAAGGTCTTTTCATTCAAGGTCATAGGACTCCCCAACTGGCCTTGTGCTCCCAGTGTTATCTATGTTACAGACCTCCATAGGTGACCCCACTGTGGAGGGTCTGATGTTGTTTCATTCCTTCGTGTCAATGGAGAGTGGTGTAAGGAAGGCTCTTTCCCCTTCTTTCAGCTTGTCCAACCCTTATATAAAAGGTTCCGTCTGCAATAAAATTTTAGCTGTGTTTGAGACATTCTCCTTTTCTTCTCTTGGTGTCAACTTTTGTATTCCTCAGTGTCGGGTTACTTCAGAATGTTGAGTATACCTCTAGACAAAATAGTACCCTCAATAACAGCCAGATATAGGTATTCTTGGAATGCAATAAACCTCTCATCAGGTATGAAAACAGCTTAGTACTGACAAACATAATACAAGGGTTAATGCTAGAGATGTCCCAAACCTTCGAAGGTTCGAGCTTGAAAGGTTTCAGAATTTTCTAATATTAGTTTACGAGAGTTGTTAACTTTCAAACACCGCCGAGGTTAAAATATTTCGAGGTTTCTAGAAGATTGTGATTGGGTTTCAATTTCTTGAAGGTTCAAATTAAAAATATTTTAAGTTTTCAAATATCTATGAGGTTGAAGTTAGAAAAATGACAATAATTCAGATTTCTTTCAATCCAAGTTCGCAAAGTTTGAAGCTTTCAAGCCTCTCAGAAGACCTATAGTTCCAAAGTTTCTAATAAAGTTTCTCCGAACTTGTCGTGAAATACTGTGAACCAAGTTCGACAGTACAGAATGAAAACAGAATTAAATTATTACACTTTGTACTTGGTTCAATTACATTCCACATTCACTGATGAAAACCATAAATATGGCTTCCAGCATAAGAAGAGAGTACAAATATCAGAATTAGTTGACACTAGTCCCTACCACCGATTCAGTTCGATGACTAGTGCAAAAACAACGGTCGCATCACACAGCAACTAATCATTGGGAAAGCTTATGAGAGTAGTTATCATACATGCAGCACCTTATGAGCGAGGACAATTCGCATGACTAAACATCTCACTGCACTTAACCCATATCCTATGTGAAACTGGTAACAAAGAGATACCCCAACAAAACAAAAAACGAAAGGACTTAGTAAGTACAGCATAGTCAGAGTAGGAACTTGAAAATGTCAGCAATAGAATCTCCAGAGAGCAAAGGTAGCAGGAGCTCGTAGGAAGAGGTCGGCAAGAATGAGGTCGGTGAAAGCTCTTAGCAAAATTTTGGCTGCCAGTTTGCTGGTGGTTCCTTTTCGACAAACAGACAACTGTTGTATAGGGAACTACCGAGACAAGTTAGAAAGAGTCCTGAAAAAGCATCAAGGAACAAAACTACACAAAGAAAAATTGGAGTGAGCTGGTATGTGTAATTTGGAAACAATGTCAGACTACCAAGAAAAAAATGAAAGTAGAAACAATTAGGGGAACAATTAAGAAAAGATTGGAGTAAGCAGGAACAATTAGGTCATGTCATCCTCATCTTGCATAAAAGTATCATTAGTACATAATCACCATCACTAGACGTGGCACCGCAAACCTTTGTGGTACGGGCTGTTACCCTTATGGAGGCCACCGCTCTTCTGAGCAAATAAAGATTAATAATATAATTATTATTACTGCTGTTTAAAAAGCAAACCATTGTGTCAGTATGTCACGCATAAAGGCACTTTTATTAAAACAATAACGATACTGCCTCCTTCTGGCAAGCAGTAGACGACCCTAAAAATCCCCAAAGCACCATTCACGACAAAGGCAGACAGGCTCTTCTTCACCTAGGCATTTCACAAGCATTCAAACCATTCAAAGTGTGCAGTCGAGCCTGGTTATATCACACCCGGGAATTTCAAATTATTGTTTAATCAAACAATCCAGACATCCCTTTGAAAATGACATGTAATAGTATAGGAGCGTTTTTCTGTATCCAACTCCCATGGCGGGGACACTCGGCCAGGCCGCTCGCTGCTTTTTCCCGCGATTCGATTGCGCCGGTGGTAAGCACATCGACACGCTTACGCAGCGGAAGAGCAGTTGTAAAAAAGAAGAGACAAATAACCGTAAAAAAAAAGAGTGGATGATGGCAAAAGCAAGGGGAAGGGCACGCGCACGCATAGGGAGAGGCAGGGAGTGCCCGCTGTTGGAACGGCAGCCTACGCCCTTTCCCCGAACACTGCTGATGCTGTGCGATTCCCTAACCCCAAAATAAAATAAGCAAAAAAAAAAAGTCTTCGACAAGTTGAGTGTGTTGACAACAACGCTTGTGCAATTGCACTTTGAACGCCTTATCTTTGTTTCAGGCACGTAGCTAGGATTTTGTTTCGGGGAGGGGGGGGGGGAGCGCCCAGAACAAAATGCTGTATGAGGGGGAGGGGGGAGAGAAGGTCCCAGGAAAATGGAAGATTTCGGGGGGGGGGGAGCCCGGGCTCCATGTCCCCCCCCCTGGCTACGTGCCTGCTTTGTTTACTTTTTCTTTTGCTGCTACTGCTTTGCGTGTTTTTTTTGCGTATTTTTTGTTGCTTGAATTTATTGAGCTTTTTCTTTTGTTGCTTGCTTTTTTCTATGGATCCAGTTTTTTTTTTATGCGTCTCGCCTTTCCGTTTTTTTTTTTTTTTATGTTTTGTTGTTTATGCTGTGTGAATGTCCCGGCCGGGCGCGCGTGCAAGCGCGGCAGTGTCTGCGGTCTCTGCCAGTGCTCTACTGTATTTAGCAGCTCTTGGAAGCCCTATTTGATAAGCTCCCGTTTGTTGCCACCTTCGGTATTAGCAGAGATGCAGAAAATGTCAACTCGAGCTTAATTTAACATATTTTTGTATATCAAATTATTGATATATCGAACTATTTTATGATCCCCTTGAATTCGACATATCCGGGTTCGACTGTACAACTTGCTGCATATTAACACCACATCTTTGCTCATACACTCTTCTGAGAAGGATCCCAAAACTGTAAGAAACCACAAGAGCATAAGGAGATAAATAACCCCAATAAGCTGAGTGTTTCTTCAGCATTACCAGGACATACCAAATGGACACAAGGGAGGAGATGAGTATGCAGCTGAGTTGGTTGGCCTCTAACATGTTGATCTTGGGACTACAACACAAATGGGTGACAAAACACAAAACAAACATCTCAAGTGAGGTTCTTCTCCACCAATGAAACGGGCTTAAAATGTCGGACACCAAGACATGCTTCAAAGTTCACTTTAAGAAGGCATAGTCCAAAAAATGTGCAGTCAGTATCACTGGAAGACATTAAAGTACACTTTAGCAGCTCACATCAACAGATCCTTTGATACCAGCTCATCCCTAGAAGATTTCATAATATCCCTAGATTGTCAAAGATCCTCCACAGACTTTCCCAGACCTCCCTAGATGCCACCAGAATATCCCTAATGCATGTCACCATAGGACACCAGAATATTCCTAGATTGTTTCAGAGCCTCCCAACATGCTTCCAGAATCTCTGTAGATGTCCGAAGAATTTCCCTAAGCCATGTCACCATAAAACACCAAATGCCCCTGGACTGCTCAGAGCCTGCCAAGACAGTCTCAAGACCTCCCTAGATGCCACAAGAATGTTCTAATTCATGTCCCCATAGGACACCACAATATCCCAGAATTATTCCCAGAGATCCCCAAGATACTTTCAAAATCTGCCTAGATGCCACAAGAATGTCCCTGTCATGTCACCATAAGATACCACAAAATCTGCCTAGATGCCACAAGAATGTCCCTAAGTCATGTCACCATAAGATACCACAATGTCCTTGGATTGCTAGAGAGCCTCCCAAGACACTTCCAAGATCTCCCTAGATACCACAAGAATGTCCCTAACTTCTGTCACCATAGGACACTAACAATATCCCTAGATTGTTCCACAGCCTCCCAAGACACTTTCGAAATTCCCCTGGGTGCCACCAGAATGTTTCCAGCCCACAATGCGGCATTCCCTAGACGACCTCGGTGTTTCCCAAAAAGAAGCAGGCGAGGGCGGTCGTCCTCAGCCAGCGGCACGTCTGGTACACTGAGATGGCCGACTGGGCGATGCAGGCCTGCATAGTCACCACCACCCTGCACCACCAGGAGGAACAGTGCCGCAGCTGGTCCGCATACACGGCGCGCACGCAGCAGCGGGCCATGGTGATGAAGGAACGGGCTGCCCCTCTTGTGCCTTCAGGGTTGAGGAGAAAATGGTAGGCAACGTTGTTTAGAATTCTTGCATGTTATCATCATTTAGTCACTTTAGTAGATGCCACTCAGTATGTTCAGTTCTTAGCCTAACATTAGCAGTTGTTTTCAGGATCATTTTCTCATTGCAAGCCCGCCGATCCTCACCAAGGCTGGTCTCGATTCCCCTGAGCAGGTCATTGGTCTTGAAGATGAAGAGCATCTGCCTGGGCACCATGTTCAGGATCTGTGTGATGAGCGACAAGTGCTGGCTTGCAAACTCCCGGATGTCGTGGCCCTGCATCAAGCAAGGTAGAAGAAAGAAAACAAACACAAATATACTCCACGCATCCACTTACACTTTGGTGCAACTAAAGGGAAAATCCTTTCAATTCCAAACATTTCAGGACAACGACACTCGGCTACAGCTGGAAATGTTGGCCCGAAGTTTTCAAAACAGTACGGCCCTCAGTTTAGACAATTACGGAGGGAGCCACTGACACCTCGGTGCCTAATGTAAGTTCTGTAATCAAGAGTAATTAAGTAATTACACCTCAGTTATACTGGTGCATCATAACTAAGTGTAGGTAATTCTAGTGCCAGTGTTACCGTGAAATGGCGCAGCAAGCAACCTCTGCCAAAAGACAGCAATCATGAGAAAATGGGGATAATTGCTAGGGCTGAGGATGAAAAAGCAGAAGGCGCACATAGAAGTGTACGCCCTTGCGTGGCCCGGGCCTTGTTTGACCCGACAGGATGGTATGGAAACAGTTTAGGAATCTGGCAGGACCCCTAAATTTTAAAGCAGCCGTGCCGCTTCTCCAGGGAATGTGCGCATGACCCGAGAGGAGAGTGAAACGGGACAGGTGTGGTCCCCAAAGGAAGGAGCAGCCCTGCGTGTTCCGGTCAGCAGAAAACAAGGCTGCAGGAAAGATTTGTTCTCATAAAGCTTGGGACTTTCTTATTTGAGGAAAGCTCCAATTCTGGGTTTTTCGGTCTTTCCCCAATTTGAATGAAAAACGCTTTGGGGATCGGTTTTGGAGGTTTATTGACCGATACTGAAAACACGGAACCCCCTAAGTATGACCAAGTTGATGAAGCTGACTCGATTGCGAAGAGGTTCTTTGAAAGAGAGCCGACCTCTGCCCTGGTGGCCTTCTTGCGGTCGATGCCTTGAGTGATGGAGTTCCAGGACCTGCCGGACACGATGCAGGACAGGATCTTGTGCAGGTCGCCCGAGATGCCCAGGCGGCTGCTCCAGTGCCGGAGTGCCTCCAGGTCTGTGCAGGATCAGGGCCAGCCACAGGTTGGCATACTGCAGCCGGAACTGGTCCGTCAGCTCCTGGGGAGACGCAAGTCCCATCCCGATCAAAGCCCACTCTTACAATTTGTTTCACGTATGGAACGTATCTGAAAAATAATGACTGTATTGTGGAACTAGCTACCAAAGTGCAGTTCAAAACAGAAGAGACCCCAGGTACACAAAAAGGTTTGCAGTCCCAAAATATACATGGAAAAAATTTTCATTGGCACTCCATACTGACTTTTCAGGTTCTGTATACTAGTTGACTTTTTATTTATTTATTTGAAACACTGACAATTCTTCTTAGGGTCATTACAGGAGAGTTTCTTTTTTTCTTGCATTTAATCTTTTAGATCAGAAAAAACAAAACAGTAGTGTTCAGAAAGGCACTGTCTTACTCACATTGATAAAGAAAATGTGCATCATTCTAGAATTATTCTGGACTAACAACCAAAGTTGGAAAATACCAGAAAATAAGGTGGTAAGAAACAACCATGACTTAGCGAAAAATGTTTTTAACATATTTCACACAATGCTGCCAAACGAATACAAAAATTAGGTATAGTACAAGCGCTCCAAATTATAAAGAAATGCTGAGAGGAAATGTGAAATAACGATGTCATGGGGAAGAAAGGTAGTAGCTAGCAGTGCTTATAAACAAATAAAAAAAAATTTAATATTGAAAAAGGAAAAACAATTAAAGACGTTTACAACTCCTTGTAATGCCGAATTGGAGCCCAGCTCTTGAGGAGGAGAGGAGAGTACGGATGTTCACTCCTCCCTCCTCCTCCTCCCTCCTCCTCCTCCCACGCGGTGTATTATGGAAAACGTCCCATAATGCAACGCACGCATCACCGCGGTGCGCTATGGGACGTTTCCCATAATGCACCGCAAGGTTACGCCGACGCCGCTCAAGCCGGAAATGGGCGCCTAAGAGCTGCGCTCTAAAATAATCATTCGATTCAGTCTGTAGTTAAAGAACTCGAAAAACCCTCAATTAATGCAAGCTCAATCGGAGTACCAAAAGAGAACTAAAAAAATGGTGCCCAATGTTTGAACCCGAGTGTGTGCGCGCTCTGCCGCCTGCCACCCAAACGACTAAAAATACGACGGCATCATGCACGCGCCAACCGTTCAATGAAATTGGTCTGTCGAATGTTGCATAGAATTATTTGGGGCCATACAGATAGCAGCTCGCCGTCTTCTGTTAACTTTGACGAGCATCTGCATTTCAGCAGACACTCTCGTCTGTTTTATCCCGCGTCAACGGAAGGAAAGTGTCCGGTCACTGATAAGACACTGCGAGTCGTCTTTCAATGCCGTTTCACCAAATATGTCTTTAGATGCTTTTTCAGATTACCGTAAAATCCCGTAAGGGTGCCCTCCCCCGAGAGATCGCCCATCCCGTTTTTCTGGCTACACATCTGTAACTTGAAAATTCCGAAACATCGCCCACTCCCCGATTCCCGTTGGACGTCAAGCGATGTCCAACGGGAATCGCGCATCAACGGTGCGATCAGCGGTACCGGTGTGTCCGAGAAGCAAGTTCATAGCGGGTTCCCGTGTTTTTGTCTGCGATCTGCGCGCGATATCGGCTCGCGTAACACGCTAGTTGTTCCCGCGTGTATGTTGCATCGTGAAATGCGAATCTGCTGCGTTCGCAATTCGCAGTATCTGTTCCCGAGTTCGTAGCGGATTCCTGTGTTTTTGTCCGCGATCTGCGCGCGCGATATCGATTTTTAGCTGTAAGTAACACGCGTGAGTTGTTCCCGCGTGTATATTGCATCGTGAAATGCGATTCTGTTGCGTCCGCGATCCGCGGTATTTGTTTCTGTGACATGCGAGTTTGTAGCGTATTCCCGCGTTTTTGTCCGCGATCTGCGCACGCGATATCGGTTTCCATGACAGGCAAGATTGTAGCGGGTTCCCGCGTCTTTATTGCACCATGAAACTTGAATCTGCCGCGCCCGCGATCTGCGGTATCCGTTCACGTGAGATGCGAGTTCTCGGCGGGTTTCCGCGAGTCCTTCGCATCGTGAAACGCGAATCTGCTGCGTCGGCCACTTGCGGTATCCTTTCCCGTGACACAGGAGTTTGTAGCGAATTCCCGCGTGTTTATCGCATCGTGAAACGCGACTTTGCCGTGTCCGCGATCTGCGGTATCAGTTCCTGCGTCATGTGGTTTGTAGCGGGTGCCCCGGCGCTTATCATTAAAATTTTTGATAAAGTTTTGCTGTGGCATCCCCAAAGATAGCCCACCCCATGTTTTTCACCATTTATCTCTTCATTTTGGGTGGGCGTCCTTACGGGATTTTACGGTATATGCATATTTCAAACGCAAACTCGGAAACTTTGATTTGCTCGTCATAACCACATCGTTTTCCTATATCGAGACTTTGGTCGTTGTGAGAAACGGAATAATTTAAGCGTCACTATCATTATATTACCAGGACTCGACCTTGCCAAAATGTCGGATCTGCTGAGCCAAGCTTTCCAGGGTGTTCCCTCTGAAAGTCCTCCCAACCAACTTCGATTTTCTTCCTAATATTCTCCACGACAGCGGGCACAGAGGGACCTACGGTGTAGAGGCCGTGGTCGAGCAGCACCAGGCTGGCTCCCTTGGGGCTGTTGCGCACGAGGAGGTTGCCTGGGTGCGGGTCGCAGTGCACGTAGCCTTGCACAAAGATCATCTCGCTGTACAGCTGCCCTAACCGGTCGGACACCTGCCGAGGAAATCCCGAAGCATGGTTCACACACTCGCTTACGGCCGAGTTACCTTAAAACCTTTAAAACTTGGAGAATACTTAAAGGGGTACTCCGGCCGGTTTTTTGAGCTACCCAAACAAATGGAATTTTTCTGAATACCCAAACTTTAGTCATTCACGATGTGCTATTTATTTTTTCAAATTCAAAATAGCAATTGAGAAAACCGCAAATGAAGATGATGCCGTAACCAACATTAAAATTTCTGCGCGCTCTCCAGTGGTGTGACGTCACAAATGGCGCAAACTTTCAGGTCCTGCAAGTAGTCTTAAACAGAATATGTGAGCGTTTTTTGCGCGGTTCTCAGTGAATGAGTTTTCAAGCATTCTTTTCCCACCATCAAACACCTTGCAATCAGCTAGGAACATGGTTTACTGCCCGCTTTGTAGCAGTTCTGTCGTCACACTTCCGTGTTGCCAGTAGGGCCTCTCGGTTTGAGAAACACAATGAAAACGAAATGAGAAAATTCAAGAACTTCACAAAATGTTTTTCTTTTCACACAATACTTAGGGAATCGGTACAGCCCTGTCAATCGGAGTGTTGAGCCAATTTTGAGGCAAATCAGCGACCATGAAAAAATCGCTAAAGTACCCCGTAAAGGGTAACTGCAAAGAGAAAAAGTGTATTTTTAAACAGCCTATATTGGGACAAGCATGTCACAAAAGATATTTTTCTGCCAAAAACAAAATTTTTTACAGCAATATTTATTGCACGAGACTGATTTTAGTTTGCGAGTAGTTCGTCCGTTTTAAATCGCGCGCCACAAAGTTGGTCCTATACGTCACATGGTGGCTGCTATACATCACACAATTGACGTATACCAGCCGCTCCACGCATCGAAAGAGCGGGAGTTTCAAATGTGGAGAAGTTGTGACTCCGACTAAATTATGTCCTGTGGCGTAAATATTGCTGAAAAAATTTGTTTTTCGCGGAAGATTTGTTTTGTGACATGCTTGTCCCAATTAGGTTGTTTAAAAAAACACTTTTTTTCTTTGCAGTTACCCTTTAAGCTTCGCCTTTAAGAGTGGAACGCAATAGCGTTATTGGGCCCCGATCGCATTGCCTTCTCATTCGTTTCATATGCTCTTCCTGCCAGCGAGCAGGAAGTGCTGTTGACATGACTTAGTCAGTAGCGTGTCTGGCTCGCAACAAAAGGGTCGTGGGTTCAAGCCCCACCTAAAATTCTTCAAATGTTTTCTTTGGCAAATGAATTACTTTATAAAGTGAAATCATTTGAGACATGCGGCGACCTTTAATTCGCATTACATGTCGTGTTTTTTAGTCACTTTCATTCCACGCGTGACGTCACGTTTCACGCGAGTGTTGTTTGAAATTCCCACACGAGGTCAAATGGCTGTGACATTATGACCCTGTTGCCCAATCAGAATTTTCTTATCATGCCACCGACGCCCGCTTCTCTGCCACGCCATTGAGGCCAGCTTTTCTGTGACATGAGCTCTTTAACGCTATCACGTTAAAATGTCTTGCAACTAGAGAACACGCTGGCTCCATCTACCAAGTAGCCGTCGAACAATCGTCATTTCTGCACTACTCTTTTCACTCTTCAAGATTTCTTTATTGGCTGAAAAAAATTGACAATGTTATGAACAACCATTTCTTGTACATAGTATGTGCATTTGATTTCGCAAATACTATGCAAAACCTTCGCTCTAGTGAAATGCAGTTCCAGGGCTACCTCATAGATGGCTCCAGCGTTCGTCACAACAGATCGCAGGAACTCGGTCAAGCAAATGCAAGTGTGTCAACCAGCCTCGATGCTCAGAAACGTAGACAGCAATCAAAAACTACTTGCCGACTCAATGGTCCATACGCCGTAAACAATCGTCCGCAATAATAAATTTTAACTGACCGAGCGATTGATCGGACTTTACCAGCAGCAGCTAAGGCTATGATCACCAGGGAGCCTTATATTTCCAGATGAGAACAAAATAGGTCATTTTTGGTAAAACATATTAAGAAAATGCTCGAAGTTCAGGCGAGCTGGTGTATTGCATGTGAACATGATGAACATGATAGAAAACCCTGGCCCTAGTTGAAAATAATCAAAACAATAAGGGAAATTTGATTTGCAGTTCCTCCCTCTCTTTCTGTCTCTCTTATTGCAATCACACTTTTCCACCCAAGTCTCAGGGTTTGTAATCATGTTTGTTCTTGGTAGAGTTCTGTCTATATGTGCTAGCATTAGAAGTATACATAGTTGTTTCTTTTAGTTAATAACTGCACATTTGCCATAACCTTTTCCAGGCTATTATTAATATGATATACACAAGGAATGTTCTTCCACGTTTGCTTTGGCACACAATGTAATCGATTTCTTGACACTCCTGCAATGACCCAACGTGCAGTGGTGAAGCCAGGAATATTTGTTTTTAGGGGGGGGGGTGTTGAGTTGGCTGGGATGTCCATAATTTGGGGTGAGGAGGGGGAAGGGGGGTCTAAATGCATGCATATATTGTGGGGTCGGCTGGATTATTTGGGGGAGGGGGGCAGGCGCTTGAGCTTTGTGGCTTCCCCCTCCTGTCTACACCACTGCCGACGTGTGGGTCATAGTATTTTCAAATAAAGTGCTAACCAATCGGTAAAAGGCTTGCAATCCACGAACTTTCCATTCTAGGTGTCCCACCTCCTTGCCTCAATAGCAGTGTAAATAAGCGAAGCTAGTCATAAGCTGAAGTGAAAAACCTCACGAGGAGCGAGACTCTGCGCTGGTTTGAGCACGTGGGACCGCACTAGTAACGTATGCGATGAGGCGTAACAACGAGCACGGCGGCTGCCAGCTGTCAATGCTGGAGAGGGTGCTGAAGCATTGGGTCATTGACCTGTGAGGTTATTTAATAAGCCCCACATTAGAATTTGTAGCTGAGGGACCCTTGTCCCTTCTTGGCACTGATGCAATAGGGTAGTTGAAGAGTCTTTAGACTTTGCTAAAATTAAAGCATAGCCATAGGAGAGAATAGGTTAGCAATGACTGGAAAGACACTTTGGGTACTTTAGGAACAAAAGCCCAAGTACCTATTCTGCAAACCGTGATTTTCAAACTGGGAACCCAGGAGCACCCTTGTTTGTTCCCCGAGGTTCGCATAATCCTGACCATAACTGACCATAACTGAGCCAAACATTCTTTACAGGGTTCAAATGCTTGCTGCACTGTTTTGTTGCAACAATGCTGAGATTGGGAGGGCTCCTTGGCTGCCATTCGAGGCAGATAGGGTGTTCCTCAAGATGAAAAGGATTGAAGCTTTTCAATCAGACATCGAGAAAATCTATAGAGATGTTTCAATCTAAATTAGGCAAATTTTTGAAATCCAGAGGTCCGACAGCCGGTTTCTCACCGGAGCACAAGAGCCACCGTCGAAATAAACCTCCGTACGAGGGATTACTCTCAGTGGCCGAGATGCCGTTGTCCGTCAGGTACTTCTTGTCGTTCACGTGGCCCCCTTCGCAGAAGTCCATGGTGAGCACGCGCTTCGTGGTGAGGCCCCAGTGGATGCCCGGCACCTGCCGAGCAAATCCAGGCGTCAGTGCGACCACGCATTCTGCAATAAGAAGATGATAACTACAGTCACTGACAAGGTGACTGACAAGGCATCTGACAAGGCATGCAGTTCTTTGGGCCAAGATCTGGTTCTTGTCCGGCCATTTAGGGCCTTCAAAGTCCGGCTTTATTGGCCCTGATTCGACCAATATGAGGAACAAAGTTAGGTTTCACTGCTGCTAGCTTGGCTGCCATCTGGCATCTTTAAACCTAAATCGTCCAACAAGCTCCAGACAGTTAGGCTTCACTTCTGTTTGCTCACTTTTTACTACCACCCAACAATCGAGTGCCTGATTCAGGCTTCCTTGCTGGTTCAAACGTGGCATCCTTGGCTCGGGTCTGGCAGTTTGGCAATTATCGTAAAAATCCCGCAAGGACGCCCACCCGAAAGGAGAGAGATAAAAGTGAAAAAACAGGGGATGGGCTATCTCTGGAAATGCGACAGCGAAAGTTTATAAAAAAATAATGACCGCATCTCATTGTGGTGAATGATGTTGATTGGGGCAAAGCTCTGGTGGTGATGATGATACTGATTTTCATTGTTCATAGGTAGTGCTGATGGTGCTGATTTTTTTTTTTTATTGGTATGGAACGTGGTTATATACGCAATTGAGCATTTGATTGCAGCGCCCTCTCGTTTATAAACGTTGAGCCAATGCGTGCAAAGTTTAACATGATTATATACGCATTTGACCGCAGCGCCGTCTCCAGTATAAATGTTGAGCGGCTTCATGCAACGTTTCATCCATGACAGAAACCCCAGCTCTTGAGTTACTACCACATCTCAGAGCCCGTACTAGTCCCCGCACTCGTGGCCGAGTGGTTAAGGCGATGGACTAGAAATCCGTTGGGGTCTCCCCTGCACAGGTTCAGCTCCTGTCAGACTGCGCAGACAGTTCTTCTTGTTTTAAGGGGCGACACCACCTTCAAGTGTGACTTCTTGGCTCCAAGTAGCCTCATGTTGGTGAGATCTGGAGGAGTCTATTCCATCTTCGTTGCCAAAATGCACTCTATGAGACCTCACCTCTGTGTAGGACTATTTTCCGATGAGCTACAGGGGGATGTACAGCTATTGATGTCACCTCACTTGGCAAGGAAATCTATCATATAAAATTGCTGCAGAATATTGAGCATTTCTAAGCTTCAGCCTTAACTAGAACATATGATGGGGGCTATCTATTTTTTACCTTAAAATCCATGTTTTTCTATGCAAAATGTAAATTTGAAAAGTACTCCACATAATGGGGCATTTTCTCCTCATCAAAACTCCTACTTTTTGGCAATAAGGACTTTATTTAAATAGAAAAATAAATATCTAGCCCCTTCCTCATTAAATTTCAGTTCAGAAACATTCACAGCTAAAGAGTACATTCAGCGATTACATTGAAATGATAGATTTCCTAAAGCGAAAGTTGCCGTGAGAAAGTGGAACTGAGAAAAACCTGTTTAAAAGTTTCCACACCACAACATTTGCTTTTCTGGTGGTGGTGGCAACTGAAAAGCACCAAAAGCGCAGATGGTGCCTTCTGCTTACCCCCAATCTCCAGCATGGCTTTGCTGAGTGAGTCCGAGCTTAAAACGCTTTGAGTGTGATTTTGTTGTTGCCATCTGGACATTGATTGTGAAATGAGTGAGGAATTGGGTATGCTGGCAATACACGAACCAACATCAGCAAGTATGGGCAGGGAAAACATCCTTGAAATACAAAGCAGATAAACCCACGTGACGTTCTATGAATGAATGCTGGCTTTAGTCAGTTTTGTTTTCAATCATGGTGGGCTTTTTGATTCTTGGCCATATGCATAGTCTCTTCTACGTGAAAGCTGGTTGCCAAACTCTACCCGGGGTAAACCCGAATAGAGTTTACCTCTCGAGCAAAGATATTTAAGGGCTGTGCAGCAAGTTTCAGACTCTTGGCCAATTAACCGCGGAAATTAATCTAGTGGCACTATGAAACGAAAAACAGAAAACCGCATTTTCTTCCGAGCGCTAGTTCTTATTTAAAAAAAAAGAAACAAATCGAAGGTCGCAGTGCCCTCTCAACTCCCCACGCGACTTTCGAGTGACGTACTCTGGAGGTTCACGTGGTTTCCCTTGGGCACTCTCTTTAGAAACCCCAGCCGCTTCCTCCGCAATTGACGACTTAGAAAGGATTAGCCTCGTCGAAGGTCGCGGTGAGCGATGGACACAAGGACGGTTCGTCACGGGGCTGACGGCGAGTGCTGCAGCGGGGGGGGGGGGGGGACAGGGTTTGTTGACTTCCGCGTACCTCCAGAGACGTCATCATTTTAGTTCCCGTAGTCGCCACGGGCGCTGCAGATCGGCAAATAATTCGTTTTTTGCCTTGCAATTACGCAGCAGAACAGCAGTTTTTCGGGGAAAGGTGACGCGTTTTTGGTCACTTGGGCTTTCATGAACAATATAAAAAATGCAGTATGGCAATTCTTTCAACGTTAAAACCGTTGCACAGCCCCTTTAAAGTACTGAAACTGTGAAGAAATGCTCTTCCAACGAGTATGATCATCATTCTAGGAGCATACTGGTGCAAAGCTACAGCAGTTTGAAAATAGAAACAGAAGTTTCACATTTCAAAAACATGTGATTTTGCATCGTTGGCCGACTGAAAATGTTTTATTTCTCCGTAAATACTTCAGATATTTCAATAAAAATTTGCAGGAGTATACTCTATTGGTTGTGGAACCACAATACACAAAAATAGGAAAGTTTGTTTTTTTCTCAAAATTGAAATTCCTAGGTGGTGTCCCCCTAGAAGACAGATGGGATGGCAATCGATGTGGGCACGGACGCCGGACGGACGGATGGACAGGCTAGACCCTAGAGCTTCGCCCCTAAAATTAGAAGTAAATACCGGGGCACCCGCTGCAAACCACGCGACACGGGCACTTGTACCGCAGATCGCGGAGACTGTTAATTCGCGTTTCACGATGCGATAAACACGCGGGAATTCGCTACCAACCACTGCATCACGGGAAAGGATACCACGAATTGCGAACGCAGCAGATTCGAGATTCGTGGTGCAATAAACACGCGGAAACCCCCTGCAAGCTTGCATGTCACAAGAACGAATACCACAAATTATGGATGCAGCAAATTCGCATTTCACAATGAAATATACACGCGGGGACAACTCTCATGTCACGGGAACTGATATTATATGCGCAGATTGCGGACCAAAAACGCGGGAACCTGCTACAAACCTGCTTGTCACATGAACTGGTACTGCAGGTGGCGTGGTTGATGCAATTCCCGTCGGACATCGTGCAATGTCCGACGGGAATTACATGATGTCGGGGACGGCGTTCTAGAGGGATTTTACGGTATGTGGCGAGGCAAAGAAAAGTCATGAAAACGGCAAAAAAATGCACTCTGGCACTAACTAACGCCTCGGGCATGCAATCAAAGCATCCGATCTGCCTGTCTCTATCTCAATTTGCCGAAGACAAAAACCGGGCTTGTGATCGCTATTCCAATCTCCTCAGACAGCATATGGTGGTGCCTGCAGATCTTTTCAAGGTCGAGCAACCTTGGTCGAGATGTTCTCCAGGTCGAGCAACCTTCTTACGAAGGATGTTGCATCTAGAATGACTCCGGAAAATTTTTTTTTGTCCCAGAAAGCTTACAATATTTTGAAATTGTAAGAGTGAAACTCAGAGGCACCGGGCAAAAAGCATTCAATAGCTGAAATTCATATTTATCGGGAAACAAAAAGACTACCTCGAGAGTGTGGGGGAATAAGAAAAAAATTTCCACTTACTGCAGAAGCTGCACTTAAACGTTTCCACCTACCAGAAGATGAGAAGACCGCACTAAAGCAAAGAAAAAGAGTTTTTCATAAATTTCTATTTTACCTAGGAAGTTACATTTAGCGGGAGTTACATACAAGTTACGTCTAGCACAAACACCACTTCGAGAGATTCTACGGTAGCTTCTCTCCCGCACGTAAGGACCCCACCAGACCGATCTCGGAAGGCACTCCCGCCCCAAGGAAAACGGCGTACGCACCACCAGCCAGTCGAAGTGCGAGAACATGCGACGCACGCGCTCCTGGTTGTGGGCCTCGTTGACAAAGTTGAGCTCCAGCGGCAGGTTGCGCTTGGTCTCCTCGGCGAGCCACATGAGCGAGAACTCGGGGAAGAGCTTGGCCACTATGTTCACCAGCAGCTGGAGGGGGGAAGCCACAGTCAGACCACTCGTACATCGCACAAAAGACGCGGCGTTCGCAGTGACAAAGTTATCTGCACAAACGCCTCGCGCAGGTTCTGCGTATGCACCCGTCTGCAGACAGTCCATAATGTCATACAAAGAAGTCTGCAGACTGACTTTTGGATTGACAGCGTGACCGCGACTTCACACGTTACCTCCGGGGAAGACCCCAACAATCCTTCCTAAATTCTTGCAGAAGGTACAAATCAGTTTCTAGGATTTTGTAGTCGGAGCTTATTCTTTTTCGAAGGCTTCTTTTGCATCTATTTTCAGCGTTGGACAAATAATCGTCGATAGAGAAGACCAGACAAGGGTGTGGGATTCCCGAAACTCCGGGAATGGTGCGCTCGGATGACTCGGAAAACATCCCAGCACAGAGAACAAAATCGGGCGAGGGTTCCAGAAAAGAGAAGCAGTCTCGCGGACAGTTCAGCGCAGACTATGTTACGGTTGTAGATAAAAGTTCCTTCCAATGGAGCCCGGCTTTTTCATCTTCGAGGCTTGGAGGTTACAACTTTTACGGGTTTGTCGGTGTACTGGGTATAGTGATTGTGAAGCTATCACGAGAGCTGTCCAGTCCTGAACATCTTGTATGCAGTTACAAATGAATCAAACAAACGCCACTGCGTTTATATGACAATCTTTTAAATGTTCAAAAAGCTTTTAAAGAATGCGAGCGGCTTTTAATGCGATCACAGCATAGGTGGCCAAGCTTTAAGCGATAAAGTTTGCCACAGCAACGGGAACACGGCACAGACCAGCCTCTTCAAATGAATTATAGGTCTGTCCAGATACATATAGACAATGGTAGTGACCAATCTGAAAATGAAATATTCGACCAGTGCTGTACGACCGCCAACCCAGGGTCTTTGACGTTAACCACGAAGTAATATGATTACACGAGTGGAGCTAGACTGCAAAGTAAATTACGTCGTAAGTGATTTACGGTGGCTTTCCACAGCGCCACGCACTTACCCGAAAGACCCGTCTTCGACGCCGACAACGTGCTGTGCGTACAGTTATCGTACATGCAAGCTTCCAAAATGCCATGTTTGGACCAGTTTCAACGCATGGGTGGAATAGGATGCTAGACACACCGCTCAGAGACGCACTCCGGGAATTGTAATGTCTGCGCTTACAATTTGCCGCTGCCATTCGTTACCCCCCCCCCACAGAGAGAGGGTCTGACCTCCATGGTTGCCATGTCGACCACAGAGTTTCCCAGCACGCTGGGGTGCTGCACCTTGACTGCCACCGTCTCCCCGGAGTGCAGGGTCGCCCTGTGCACCTGGGCCAGGGAGGCCGCCCCAATCGGCCGCTCCGAGAAGCTGGCGAAGATTTCCTCGGGCTGCAGGCAAGGACAGTGTCCGACGAACGGGCAGTCGTTCGACTCGATGCAATGGACCGTTTTAGAAGGTTCTGGTACGAAAGTATGCGCACGAGCGAGTGTGGGCACTCCCTGGACCGAGGAAGCAAGATCCACTCTACAGAGCTGCACTCACCTGGATTGGGCTTATCTTTTCGCCCCCAACTTCCCTCTAAGACGCTCCTTCCCTCTTCTTCCCAATATGCGCATCCTTTCATCCTTGAGTCCTCTAACCCCATTTTCTGCAAGGTGGTGCCAGTTATTTCTAGAATGGTGGATTCGTTTATTATTGGTAAGGTGCACGTAGTACATGTTACCGAAAAAGCAGATCAACCCATAGCTGTTTGACAGAATGCCTTGCCCAGCGCGAAGCGAGAGCTCATTATTCTCTGCCTCTATGAGTTGTACATGTATACAACGAGACTACAGCGCTATATAAGTCTGTGTCTCACATCTTCCCTTTTCTAACAAGGAAAGGTCAGGTGGCGTAACGTTTTGGTTGAACAACACACCTTCCACTTTCTCTGTGTGTGTGGCTCAAGTTGGTACATGCAGAAACGGACAGGGGTACATTCGCTATACTTCTACGATGTTGGGCAGCCTGACTGATGACTGGAAGGTGGGGAGGGTGGTGCCTCTACATTAGGACGTGCCTAAGCATTCACCGAATGACTTCCGTCCATTATCTCTAACGAGCGTTCCCTGCAAAATTTTAGAGCATATTATTCGCTCGAATTTTGCCAACTTCCTTGACTAAAACGTCTTTCTTAACCCATGTCATCACGGCTTTTGGAAATCATTCTCTCACGATACACAACGTTTACCTTTCACTTATAATCTGCATACCATTCTGAACCTTGGGTAACAGGCAGACTGCATATTCCTTGATTTTTCTAAAGCTTTCCATAAAGTCAGTCATCAATTATTGCTTTTCAAACTAAGTAAACTTAATATTGACTCAAACACACTCAATTGGATTGAGTGTTTTTGCATCATCACTCACAATTTGTAACAGTCAATAGTTCTAAATCTTATTTAACCCCCGTTAACTCGGATGTTCCACAAAGTTCAGTTCTAGGCTCATTACTCTTTCTCATAGATATTAATGATCTGCCAGCCTGCACCTCTTCCTCTGTTTGTTTATTTGCCAATGATTGTGTAGTTTACCGAGAAATATTAAACGATAATGACATCAGCCTTTTGTAGACTGATTTAATCTCAATAGCTTAACTGGTGCCGCACATGGCTAATGGAACTAAACGTTACCAAGTGCACATCAATGCGCGTATCCCGTAGTAACCCAGTTTCACCTGTTTACTACCTTAACACCATGCAATTGGAATCCGTGCAAACGTATAAATATCTTGGTCTTCATATAACGTCTGACTTGTCATGCAACATTCATTAAGTGCGCATAATTTCGTTCTGTTCCCTCATTCCTTAAGCTCCTTTTCTATAAATCACTGGTTCGATCGAAGCTTGAGTACGCAGTCTCCGTCTGGGACACCGGCATGGAATACCTCATTTGATCATTAGAATCGATTCAAAACAAATCTGCATGTTTTATTCTTATAACTATCATCGCGCTTCTAGTGTAACCTCTATGAAGTTATCATTATCCTTGCCTAATCTTGCTTTACGCAGACTAACAGCCCCGTCATATGTTTCCTGTCAATTAGACCATCCACATAATGTTGGTGCCCTGCCTTGCAACACAAATGCATTTTTCTGTTTGTTCATCCCTCGCACTTCTGTGGAATGGAACCACTTTCCTCACCATATGGCAACCTTACCTGACCCAATTGCTTTCAAAATGCCCCTTCCTTCTTGTTGTTTTCTGATGTACCGCAAGTGTTTATTTTCTGCCCTCTTGTTTGTTTATCTGTTTACCACTCCCCCTGTAATGTCCTTTGACCCTCAGTGTAAGATAAATAAATAAATAAATTTCAAAACCGAAAGGATGGTTGTGGGGATGAGTGACGTAAGAAAGCGAAAGGTAGTGCTTTGGTCCTTGGCTAAAATTATGTGAACATGGAAGGTCGTTAGGGTTCCATATTTTTGTGCCACATTTTGAGCGTGCTACAAAATTCAAACAGCAGACGGTAGACGGTAACCGAATGACCTTCCTCTCCCGCATACGTTTCGGGTGGTGCAGAAGCGTACGAGCCTTGGGAGCAATAATGATCACAGTTATGCATCAATGGATGGCACATCTGTTAGGATTTGGGACAACACTCTACGTCATGACCGGGATGGTAAAAGAACCCTCGAGAGTGCTCTAGGGAACCCCTGGGAACTCCGTTTGAGAACCTCTGCACAGCCCCACCCATTTTCTTTCGGCGACGTCCGAAAGGAAAGCGGGCAGGGACGCACCTCGGCCTTGAGGTCCTCCCTGAGCACCTGCTGGATGCTGGAGAGGGGCGAGGCAGGGGCCTCGCTGTGCAGCACGCTCAGTGTGCGGACATACTCGTCGGGTAGCAGGTAGTCCAGGGCACCCACATGCTGGCCCACCTTGATGAAGGCCCCGCCGTTGACGCAGCACAGCCGCAGTAGCCGCCGGGCCGACCTCAGGTGCGCCTGCACGGCGAGGCGCTCGTCCAACACTCGAGCTATCCTTGCTATCCGGTACGAACTCGACCTCAAACGTCACACCTGGGAGCTTTACGTGCCAAACCAACCAAGGGCATGCCCCGGCAAAGCGTTCGTTTCGATGTGCAACCGAAATCTCGGTACACAATTCTAAAGCGCATCTTTTCTTTTAGTAAAATTTACCTGAAAACTGCCAGCGCATAGCATCGAAAACGAAACTAAATTGGCGGCATGTACCTTGGGTATAAAATCTGGGTGCACACCGGGGCAAATACGTTAAAGCCACGCAACTGAAATTTATAAATTGGTTGGAGAAAGGAAAGAGAGGTAGCACGAAGAAGCACTTACAGCAGATCTCGCCCGAGCATACTCTTCAGAATCTTTGGCCATTCCCAGGGTGGAAAGTTTGTAGTCAAAAGCTATCCTGGACACCTGGGTCAGAGAGGAATACCATGCGCACACATTTAGAATAATAGATCTGCATATTTGTCGTTCATTCACATCACAAATCCACGACGAAACAGTCCAATTAGTGCATCCCGATCACGTCTGGTGAACGTCGACTGAAGCACATTGCACTTGAAAAGCGAAATGTGAAATAGTAGCGCTTTTTGTGTTCAGTTTAAGTTTTAGAGGGAGTTTGGTCAGGTTCCTTATATGGAAAAAGCTTCTGGATTATTAAACGACACAACGAATGCTAAAGGACCGTTCGCACACTGGCATTTGCTTAGGATTGAGCACTTGTGATCTCTTACGATGACAGAACACACTGGCACGATTCATGAGGTGACCCTGCATGTCAACAGAGCAAAGGTTTTGTGCTAGTTGCAAGACTGTATGCACATAGTATCTGCGAGAGTCCTCCTATAACTACGCTTCTCTGTTTACGGATAAATCGTATAAACACTCGCCAGTAAAATTTTTGACATCCCGGATTTATCCGAGAAACTCTGAATTTCGAAGTCACGATGGCAAAATAAAAAAACCCAAAAGACAGTATTTTACAGATAAATTTTGTCAGAGCACAGAGTTAGTGGTCCTGAAAAAAAAAACACTTCAGTATTCTTTTCAATCTTGGACTATTGACAAAAGGGAGTTTCTCCACTTATCTTATCAAGGATAGTTCAAAAGGGAGTTTTCCACTTATCTAATCAAGGATGTGCAAAATACTAGGAAAAAAGCATTTAAATACAAATACAAAATATTTAGACAAAAATGTATTTAATTACAAATTCAATTACACTTTTTAGAAAAGTATGGAAATACAAGGTAAACATACAACGAGGGTATTCAATAATCTTCAAATAATTTTACAAATACAATTTGTTCTCATAGTCTGACATATTAGACCCAGGTAAAAAAAGACCATGCCCAAATAAACCATGGAGTGTATATAGTATACTGTAACTAAAAATCAAGAGTTTAAAGGGGCGGTGCAACAACATTCAATGGGAATGTTTTCCATTTTACACGAGCTTACTGGTACTAGAAGTACTCAAGGATACTCGCCCGCAACACCCCTGGCCAAGAAACTCTTTTGTTGCAGTGTAAGTTCAAGAACAAAAAGCAAACATTTTCATTCAATCTCTCCTTCGCAAAACTTGATGACGTAACTAGGCGGTCGCAGTACCGCCCAGTGACGATATTTGAATGCGGCTCATAGACTAAACCTGAGCATTGCGTGGGCACTCGATTTGGGCTCGTGATAATCGATAGCTCGAAAAGCATTGAGGTAGTGGCCCGTGTCCAATCGCTCCAATGACGACAATAGCCGAACCATAACAATGTCTGGAACTCAGTGCGTGTCCTGTACCTTGCCAACCCCAGCGTGTGGCTATGATCAACATTGGCGGCATATAATCGGCTCCGGATCACATGACCGCTCGTTCTGGCTGTAAATTGAAAGAGTAAACGCTGCTCATTTTTTTTTTCCTGCGACTTTGATTGCATAGGGTGAAAAACTAACAGGTGTTTCACAGGCAATTAACATCTGGGATTCGTTCTAAGCGGTATTTGCGCAAAGTACAAAAATCGTTGCATCGCCCCAAAAGAATGTTGCAGCTTTAGAAATAAAATTTGTTCCCCATGACTTTATAGGTGGATGCAACACAAGGAAAAATAATAAATTCAGCGTGAGAACAATTTCAAAGGCTAAGTTGATGGAACAAAACCTTTCTCAAACAACATGTCATGAATGTGGCGTGTTTAAAAAATTAAATTACTCAACCAAGAAGTCAATAATGGTACTTATCCTTCCATTTCTCGTTCTTATGCTCCTTTCTTTTTATGCTTATTTTAAGTAAAGTGCAGCATGTTTGATGCTCTTTGGACATGACTCACACGGCAAAGAGAGTCCACTATCGCATTTGATTGAGAAGAACAGTGCTCGAAATCGTATTTGGGGACGTATTTCAAATTCTAAATTTTCAGTATTTAAATGGCCCGTTCAACACGTTAGGGCTCATCGTAGGCAAATTGGTAACGGGGCAACTGGTCACAGTGGACAATTCGTCATAGGGAACTTGTCACTCGGCAGATTCAGTGCAGGCATGTGTGGGCGTACAGACGGCACTTGCATTACCTCGACACTACATGGGCACGCCACACAAATATATTATTAAATATGAAATACAAAACAGTGTTTCAAATAAATGAAACCCGACCATGACGAAAGACAGTGTTCCGGTTTCCCTTTTGGACCATACTATTTGGGCTTCTTAGAGGGAGGAGGTGTCGTGTTTTTATCACAGTGAAAGATGCAAAATTTAGATTTCATATGATGGGGATGGTAGCCAAAGGTTTTATGCGCCCAGGAGTTCGGGTATTTCAAAGTACCGACATTTACTGAAGTTACGCTTCTTTTCAAGAATTGTCGTGGGACAATTAGTGCTGCCAATCGTAAGGGCGCCAATGCCAAAGTCAGCTGCAAAAATATAATTCAATACCGGCGATTTTTTTTTATAAATTCAGGGCGTGTTTTTGTTTGGATTATTTATTTTTATTTTGAAAAAAAAAATAAAAACAAAGTAAAATTAAACTTTGAATTTTTAAGTATTGGAAATTTAGCTAAAAATAAACTCCGATAAAACCTGAATTTCACAGCAAATAATGAACTCCGAGAAACACCTTCCCAATTTCACAAGAAATGAACTTCAAAAACTCAAAAATCCTATCTATAACACTGTCAAAAGTTTTTCGAGCCAAGAAACAATAAAATAAAATAGAAAATAAAAGTGTAAACTGCAAGTGTTACCCAATAGATGGCACCAGTGTGTCGTTTCGTTTTGTGGTAAGAGATTTTAAGAAGTTTTAACGCACATGGCCGTAAGCAGTGACAAGTGCATGAACCTGCCTCCATTCGTAGAGGGTGGAGCGGCCTTTTTAGTACTTCGCACTTTCTCGTGTTTCTTACCACCCGACGAGAAACATAGAAGAGCAGGTTGGTGGTCACTCACGGTGATGGCCGCTCGGCCGAACCTCACAACGCCGATGTTGGACACGTGCCACTGGTTGTTCTGCAGCGCCAGGTACGTGACGCCGATGGTACCGGCCACCGCGCCGGCCTGCACCGTGCGGCGCAGCATGGTTTTCTCCCCCTCCGCCTCTCGCTGCGAGCGTGCACCTCAGCTGGCACGACGAAGCAAATTAGTTGGCTGCAAACAAACACATGCCACACACTTTTCACTATCCATTCGTCAGAACCATGGTGTCCATCAAATGGCTTCTTTCTAAGTTCCACACTTTTCCAGGTTGTACCCGAATATCTCGAATTAGATTTCCCAACCATTGCAAAAGGAGACAATGCAGAGGAAAGAGTTGCAGCGGCCGTTTGGGCCGTGCCTGCTTGTCATGCCTCGGGCAAGTGTCGCTTTGATGCGTGTTACTGCGCCGCCCTCTGAGAAATAAACAAGTTAAATTGGAGGAGGTGTGGTTTGAGCACGTTGCAGTGACAATGGCAACCCTGTACAGCTGGGAGGCCATTACTTCTTGGAGGGCACAACAAGAAATAAAGAAGGAAGGTTTATTCGATAATTCAAGAGTGAGCGCTCCGCTGTTTGGGTGAAGACAGGGGTCTTAAAAAGCCACTAAAAAGAAACAAAACATTTTTTTTTTTTATAGTCTGGTTGAAACACGCATGTCAAAATATAGATTTTACGCGAAAAAGAAAAATTTTTTAGAGCAATATTGACGATACGAGACGCTATTTAGTCGGTAGTCGTTTCCTTTCCACTCGATTTTCTCTCGGCATTTCGGGCGCATGGAGGAGAGGTGGATTGGCTTGGTCATCAAGTTGAGGTGGAGACTCGAGAGAGTGTATGACCATTCTGTGACGTCATAAACTTTGCGTGCAGAATTTGAAATAAATCTCGTGCCAACAATATTTCTCTAAAAACAACTTTTTTTCCACGTAAATTTAATTTTTTTATCAGGCGTGTCGAAACAAACAGATTGAAGAAAACAACTTCTATTTTCAGTGGCTTTTTAAGAACAAAAACATATAGGGCCAAATTTTAAGACACAGATACAACGTGCACATTATGTAAGCAGGAGACGTAAACAATTGAGCAAGTGATTCTAAAATGTAGGAGCTTAGTCCCGCCCTTCCCGAAGGGGACAGACATACGGTGGCCCTCAGTTTCACTGGAAAAGATGGAAAGGTGGATTATCAAAGCCGCATCCCAGCTAGCAATTCCAACACGATACGTGGAGAAACCAATTTTGCGGCCATCTAGCGTTTTAAAAGCGCTAGTTCACATGTCGTAGGTACAGACCAATATATGTTGCGTGCGTATCCTCGTCTAATTCAAGCTCGTTAATTCAAATAACATGCGGGTCCCATCCATGTTTACTATGGGAGAAACTCCAGTAATTCAAACTTGCTTTATGCAGACAAACTCTGATAATAATTTCGGTCTGACGTATCTAAAACTATGAACCATAAATAAACAAAAAAATTAAATGCCTGGTTGCCTCGTTTTTCTACTGCCATCTCTGCTGCTCAGAAGATCAACCAATGGCACAGTGGCTAGAAGGGGAGGTGTCAGGATCGACGAGCGAAAGAAGGAGCAGACGGTCAGGATGCAGCGCTGCTGTCGACACAAGATGCATTGTCCTGTCGCGTCCGCTGCTATTCAGATGCTTCCTTGCTCCGTGAGTAAGTATCATGTGCGATTTGCGCTCCTTTAAATACTTTTAAAAGTTAAACTACCTATGTTGATTTTGGACTTGTGGTTCACGTAACACGAGATTAAACTTGCCGACGCTTTTGTCGTCGTCTGAAACGGTGAAGAGGAAGGCTTTCTTCTCTTTCTCGCATGGGGCAGGGGCAATCTTTCCAGGAAGAGCACCACAGACGCGCACTTCTTAGCGACACGGACGAGCCATTCCTGCCGCGGCGTCTGCAATTGGCATCTCAGAGTCAACGAGCGTGCCACCTATCGTTGTCATGATACACTAGCGCGTTGCCGCCATGGCCTCCGAGATTTTTCGAGCGCTGGCTGCGCTGCTTAGGCCCTTGCATTCGCCGGTAGAGACTGATACTGTGGGGCGCTTGGTGGTGCTCGCAACCAAAACCAAACAATACAAATAAATAGTCGCGAATTATCATCATTATAATTATCGTCGGTCTACGGAACTTTGGAGCAGCGTGAAATGTGCTCACCGCCTCTCGCTGCAACGCACAGACCTTTGGCAAGAAAGAAGTCCGAAATTCGAAGGTTCATCTTTCCAAAGCGTGAAAGGTGTAGAACAAATGTCTGTGCACGTAAGTGAAGTTCAGAAAGCTGTTCTTAAGCATGACGACAAAATATTGCTATGCTTGTCCCGCAGGCCGACCGTATCCGCAGAAGACAAATATAGATTCGTATTAGAAGAATCGATAGGTGGGTGAGTTGGTGAGAATTCATTGTGTCATAGTCATGTAATGTTGCCATAGAACGAAGGGTCGTTTTGTGTGTCTTCCTAATGAAATTTGTCTGTTGACAGTCAGCGCTCGTCTCTTGCATTTCTTCTTTGTCTACGTCCTCATGAATAGAATGAATAGATTCACACTAAATCTTGCATTCTGAGGTATTATCCAGCAAAACAGTGCAAACGCCAAAGCAGCAAATAAAAATTACCAATCAACAGAGATCGACCTGTCTCTATTCTGATGATGATAACAGTGAAAATGCAAGCATCATGCCGGGGGCTCAAACTCGAGAGTCGTGCTTTGAGGCAATTCTGTTTCCGTTTCTGGTTTGGATCTAAGCGCCGCATGCGGAGATCTAGAGGACTGGCTCAGCTCGCTTTGTTTGCTGGGCAGCCGAACGTTTGGACAGGCCTGAGCAGACGGCGGGGAAAATTGGAGGCCATGCCGCCGCACACAGAGCAAGCTGCACGATTCTGACACCTCCTTCTCAATGGCTGACCAAGAAGTTATTCAATTTCGTCAATTTATTAATTGCTACAAAAAAAAAAAAAGAAGCTCCTGCTGTTTTAGTTTCGAATGTTGGGAACCAGTATTCCTTTTAACACGCCACTCATGCAAAAAGAAAAAAGAAAACTAATTAATAAAAAATGCTTGCACATTCCCACTGTCCTAACGCATCTGAAACGCAATGCAGCTACAGAGAACATTTAAGAAATAGGGAACGTGATCATTATAAAAAAAGTAGTACCGGCCGCTTTTCATGGTGCATAAACGGGAAAGCTGGAGAAGTGTAATCAACCTTAATGACATCAATATAAGCAACAAGAAAAAAATCTGAGAGTGAAATTCATATCTTTTTCTATTTCATTTATTTTTGACTCTGGAGAAGCAGGGTACAGCATTGAGGCCGAAGGCCCATGCCAGGTGGTCTGCAGACTTTTCTGCAGGCCACCTGCAGACTTTTTCCACGATTGGAGCAATTTTATGCCGTCTGACGGCACTTTGCGCCCGCATACGAGTGCCGTCCTACGACGCCTCTACCGAGCAAATGCCGTCCTTTAGTAAAGAATGTCTTGCTTTTGGCACTTTGTGGCTGAAATTAGTATACCTACTTTAGTTACGGGACGTGTTTGGCACTTGACTGATAGATGGCGCTACTCTCTTTATCGCGACGAGCTCGCGACCACCGTGGTTGATTAAAATGAACATCATCTTTTTGAAATGTACCTTTAGATAAAAAATAAATGCGGACAATAAAAAGCCGAACTTAAAGTGAAAAAAAAGTGTTTGCATAATAACGGCGCTTTGCTGCCAACAGATTTCGTCTGCGTGTCGTCCGCTTTCTTTCGCTGGTCGGCTACACCTTCCGACGCTGCTTCCGACGCATCTATCAATACATGCGCCCCGCAACTTGGCTCGGTCATCTGCGCTGCTGTCCGCCGCTTACCCTGGCAAGTTTTTTGGCCTTATTTTCTTACAGGGAGAGAGCTACGCTATGTACTCTTACAAGAAAAAACCGCCCAGTGAAATACACCTTTGCCGAAAAGTTTAGGATTGCTTGGTGCAGTCATCGATTTTCACGGTCCATTTTAGATCGAGCCTAATGACTGCAGACACCCTATATATGTCTCACAAATGTTTAGATTTAATACGCGTGCCTTAATTTTTTTTTTTTTTTGGTGGGTGGGGGGGGGAGGGGTGTTACTGCTGTTATTTGAGATCGTTGTTGCCATCACTCGAGAAGAACTCAAATTTATTTTAAATCACAATCGAATCACAATCGCAAACTTCGAGAGTGCAACTTCGTCAAACGTACCTGAAGAGATCGCGCGCCAGCACAGCGCAGGCGCAAACATACATAAGAATAACAGGCTTGAGCTGAGCTTAGTTGCCTACATAAGAAAACATGCTGCTCACTCCTGTAGCGCTTGGCTCACTCGGGCTTTATGGAACAGATGTCAAAATAAGCGTGACTTGTGCTTAACATTTTCGGACGCGCACTTGAAGGCTCCGCCTTGCAAGAGTGCTACGTCTGGCACCTAGGCACAGTCTTAATATTGGTACGGTTAACAGTCTTAATATTAATACGGTTAATAATAACAAAGCCAAAACAGTGGAGGGTCAACACTGCTGCAGCAGCGAACTTTCTTTGTCTTTAAAAAGCTTTCGATTGATTTATTTACTGCTGATATGATGTTTATGGCACAAAAGCTACTAAGGCCATGTAAACGTTTTCGATCGACCTTTGAGGAAGAGAGAAACCTTACCGGAATGTGCGCTTCTTCTGACAAGGCCCTGTCAGAACCTCCAATCACTATAATACTCTGTTTTTAGCGTAAGAAAACAAACAACACCGAAGATTGAGAAGTAAACGAATGAACTTTGGAAACTTGTCACCGGTTGCTTCAGCTGGCTTTAGCAAGTGAGGCGCTGTCGTGTCAATTTAAACGAGTGCACCAGAAAGTTGACAAAAGTGCTCCGAGATGGCGCGTTAAACATCATAATCATCATCATATTTTTAAGAAAATTATTGTGTGTTTCGGTAATTTTGATTTTAAAAAGCAACTCCACTTCTTTTTTTTTGAAAAACAATTCAGTTTTTTTAAGTATTATTTTGCAACAAATAACGTCATAAAAGTCGGTGTCATGCTGTTGGATGTTGCGATCCTGGCGGTTGGTCGTAGAAATGCTGGCAAAAAGCATGAGCGTACGTGAGTGTCGCTGCCGTCGGAGCATTTCAACTTCTGGCTGCCGTCAACTTCCGTGGACTGTCACATCAGAAAGCGACCTGCAGCAGAACACGCGTCTGCTACACCCACCACCTCTGCTGAAACACCGCTAGGATCGCAACAGACGACAACTTGACACTTGTTTTACGTCATCAAGAGGAAATCGATGCGACCACTTTTTTTTTGGACACAGTGAACATACCAGACACGTTCCAGGCACCACAAACCGCAGTTTCCGGTTCTATTTCTTGGTCCCAGAGTCCCAAAAGTCGCCCCAAATCCAATCACTTCAATCCGAAGCAATCCAATCCGACCTGTATTCTTAATCGCGCATGCGTATTTCATTATCGCTGTGCGTGCGCGTAGGCAGCATAGGCCGGCTCATCGCGTTTCTGGCGTTTCTTCACGCGGCCGCTCGCACGTGAGTGTCGGGCTCCTCGAGGAAAGGCGGTTTTCGTCGGCCCGCAAATGGCGTGCGAGCGTCTGCGGCGAGCTGTCTATCGGGCCTTGTACGTTGTCATCGGTACGTCATATCCCTCTACGTCGGCATCAGAGTCGGAATACAGGTGCTGATCCATGGCAAAGGCATCCTGAAGTGGAAGGAGCGCAAAGAGAGAACCGGCCTGCCTACGCGATCCGGCGCTGGGCCAACACGAATTCGTAGATTTGGAGGTGAGTTTAATTTTCAAAGCGTTGTGTGTGTGACAGTTGGTGCTCCAGCCGCAACTGGAACCGGTGTAAGCTTGGTGCGCGTGTCGCTATGCCCCATGAACGGAATGACCGTTGTTTCGTGGCTGAGTTGGCTTTGCCTTTATGAGAGAAAAGAAAAAAGCAGTTTCCGGAATACTGCCACGAAACGACGCCGCGCCGTTGTTTGAATGGGGTGCTTTGTCAGGTTCTCTTCATTCATCCATCGGTTCCCCGGCTGACCTCCTCTCCCAATGTGCAGCGTCACGGCTGAAATTGATATCTCCAAGCTCGGTCGGCTCCGTTTCGCATGGAAGCTGGCGTCGGTCAACCGTAAACGCCTCCCTTCGCTGTCACAAATCGCGCACTCCGCTGCTCCCCGAACCGTGGAGAGAGAAAAACAAAGTAGACGGCGCAAAAACGAGCGAGGGCTGTCCGCGCAGCAGACGACGCCACGCCGCTCCTGATGGAGGGGGACTTTGCCGGTTTTGCATGTCGCGTCACAAGAACCCAAGCAGGAGGGAGTTGAAAGACGGCTGCGCTCACCCTAGAGGTGATGGGCGATCAAACTTGGGTGCATAAATTTGTTTCTAGAGGACCGCTGCTTATCTCCCTTTGTCGTGACGTATCAAACGCCTCCAGTGTGATGTAATGACGAGGACCACGGGGCAATTCAGAGTTCTTTCAGATAGCCCTTCAGAGATATGATACAGTCGCGACTTCAGACAAATGTGGTCAAGATATTGGCAACATCCGCCGTGCAGGGGGCCACAGAACAGATAGATATGAAATAAGGAAGAAAGACGAGCTGGCAAAGTTTTATCAGTACGAATGGTGACAGTATGGATGTTTGGGGTAGTGTGCACATCCCCAGGTGTGACTGGGATGATGTCATAGGGAGATTGCCAAGGCGCTAGAGATTGGGAACACCTGTCACTGAGTGATCAGTGAGTAAGCCAGTTTAATTACTATAGATATTATGTTGATCAGTGGGCTTTGATGTCGTGCAAGCCTGCAAGGATTTTAAAACTTCCCATGCGGAGTGCAGGTTATTAATCCTGAAGCCAGTCGTAAACTCGGTTCCTGTGAAATTTGTTCTTAGTTTTGTTTAGAATGTTGAATAAATTTGAATAGTGCGACTGATATACTACTGCTCAGACATATATTATCAACCCTAAGCTCTTTCTTAAAGAAGTATTTCCCAAGCTGCCTTTTTCTACTTTCCGTAGGCACTGATAGTCAAGGGGAGTTCACAAACCTGAGTGCCCATTATGCCTGATTGTTTCATTCATTGGTTCTCCCACTTCCAGCCTGTCAAAATATTTAGTTCAACTGCATCGCTCTTGCAACTGGAACAAACAATTTGACGAGCCCTAATTTTCAGTGGTTTGTGGGCCATGTTCGAGGTCATGTCCTTGACGAGGATGACAATATGGTTTCTTTTGATGTGTCATTGTTTACAAATTTCCCCACCCCTCTAGCTGTGTGAGTAGCTGAAACATGCTTAACGTAATGATGGCATGCTCCTCTCACGCACATCAATAACAGTCGAGGACATTGTTCTACTGCTGCGGTTTTGTCTTAACCGGTCTCACTTTACATTTCGTGGACAAGTCTATCACCAGATTGAAGGTTGTCCCATGGGTAGTCCAGTTTCTGTGACTATGGCGAACCCAGTCATGGAGCACTGGAAGAAACCGCTCTACAGCAGATTTTGCACCCAGTAAGGTTTTATAAGCGTTACGTGGACAACATTCTTGTAATTATAGACAAGACCGTGTTAATGACTTTCACTTAGCTTTGAACCGTCAATCCAATTCACACGTGAAGTAGAACAGAACAGCACACTGCTTTTCCTGGATGTTAATATATGCTGAAACAGCACTGGACACATAGAAACAAGAGCATTCAGTAAAACCTTGCTACATCGGTCCGAACACACTTCTTCTAATCCGGAACTGCGAGCATCTGAAGATACAGTTCTTGTCGACTCAGCTGGTGAAGCGGGATTATCCTAGATGTTATATCGAAAACATGCGTAAGCAGATGAGGCAGGGGAAACAGCAGGATAAAAATTGTAATAGACCAGGGGGCTGAAGTGGCTGGGATGTCCATGACTTGGGGTGCTGATAGAGACAGGGGAGTCAGTCCTCCATCCCCTCCCCCTCTCCTCCTGACCGCGCCACTGCTGTCCGTGGCTATATTCATTTTGGCTCTTTTATTCTCCCGGTTATCTTTTTCTTTCTAAGGTACTATGTAGGACAATGTCTGGGCTGTAGAGGCAGAGAATGCGCGTCAGGTTCATTTGTGCAACATCACTGCAAAGCAACGCACAATGTATGTTGTGTTACCTCAGCCTTTGCCATGAAAGTGCAGGAAAGGGGCAAATTTTTAAACTTTGCTTTAATGAGCTCATTTTAAGCGGCACATCTTAATGCATGCGGTTCGACCGACAGCTGCGTCTGTGAGCCGCCTCGTGCAGCTGTTGAACGAGCTCATAACAGGGAAGTCGGAGAATGGCGCAGTTGAAGAGCATCTTGATTGCAGCCCGGACATTTGAATGAACTTTTTCAATACTGGAAGTGTCACAATATTTATCGGCATGATAGGAATGACAAATGATGCGGTGGTGTTGTGCTCGCGGTAGCTAACCCAGTTGCTCCTTTCGATGTGTCGATTTCTTGCTCTCATGAAATTGCTTTTGTGGGTGTTTCTTTATATAATGAAAGAAATTATACGTATAGTTTGTTACCTCAGTCTATCAAAAGTTATTGTACCTTCTAATGGTCTGCATGATTGGACTAATCTAATCATTGTAGGGTTTCCTGGGTTGCTTATAATTTGGATGGGTGACTTTAATTACTGTAAACGACTTCATTTTCGCAAGGACCTAATTTTTGCGAATTTCACAAATCGCCTACAATTCGTGAAAAATAGGTCCCGTAAACAATTCCATAAAATGTAAACACATTGGAATCTATATTGAGATCCCACTGCATCGCGAAATTAGAACCCGCGAATTATTTCAAAACTTCAGCTTTGACCTAAATTGCTAAATGTTGAGCCTGCGAGAAATAAGTCGTTTACAGTACCTAAATATTAATTGTTCCAATGCATTTTCCTCTTCTTTTGCTTTCACAGCTGAAGTTAGCGAGTTTTTTCTTAAAATTTTAACTTAGTTTAGGCATTCGCCTGTCTATGTCATACCTAATATTTACCACTCATGCAGACACCAATCCATCAATATCACATTGTCTGAAATAAAAAAAAATAAAAAAATTGGGGCATGTGTTTGTTTTTACAGCCTAGAACTTAGTCTGCCTCAATGGGTGACTTGTCTCCCAGCTCTAGATGAGAAATTTAGCCAATGCAGTACAAACCGATAGCCTGGGGTATTTAACGTGCGCCACGCAATAGTGATACACGACCGGACGCCGGTACGATGCTCATCCAGATTGAAACGGGCAGCGGTGGGGATTGAACCCAGGATCTCTGGGTTTGTCTCAAATGAAAAGAGTTAGATGAACGTAAAACAGGCAATAAAGAGGTAATGAGGCAAACTTGCACCTGCAACTAAACAAACAGTTAAATTATTAAAGACTTGAGCGTGTTGGTGATCTAAATTGACTTAAAACGAAAGAACCACACAAAAGGATGAAACAGACGACACAGCTGTGTCGTCTGTTTCGTCCTCTTGAGTGTTTCTTTCGTTTTAAGTCAATAAACAAACAGCGCACCGTACATCATGCAACTGTGGTGGGCGGGTGAGCGACTTGAAGCAATGTGCTATGGCTGCTTTTTTACACACATGCTATTTTGAGGAAAATTCTAGCCCAGTAAGTGCAATAATTTTACTATAATAAACTGAACCCTTCCAGGACAGCAACAACTGGTAAAGTAAAGATGTACAGGGTGTAAAGGGATACTATAACGAAGTTTTTGAGCTTATTTCTTGGTTTATACGTGTTCAAGGGAGCAGTATCACATCGGGGGGGGGGGGGGGGGGGTTGTCAATATGCAGGTGAATGTTATAGGGTCAACTGTCTTTTGGGAAGGGGGTGGGGGGCTGAAGCACCATAAGCCGCCTCCCTGGTTGTGCCAGTGGCTACTTCAAACATTGTGGCTTCCAGTGCTTTGATACACCATATATTTCATTATTTTGTCACCATGTACAGCTATTGGGCATCCTCACCCCCGTAAATAAGCTACCTATGGTTTGCTGCACAAAGTCCAAACCTCTCTTTTTTTCAAGAGTGCGTGCCTCTTTCGGTTATGTAGCCTGCCCTGAAGTGCTGCAAATATCGGGAATGCTTTTTGTTGCAATGGCCCTTACAGTAGCCTGCAAAAGTTTTGTTTTAGGAGGAAGGAGGGAGGGGGAGGAGAGCCAGCAATGCTCACACAAGATGGACTTTGAGACTCAAGCACTTAAGTGCTCAAACTCCACCAAGAAATAAAGAATAGCCCCCACTCCTTATCTTTACCCAGGTTAACAGAAGAGCTTGGAAGAGAAAGAAGCCAACAGGAAAAGCTGGAGTTAAATGCTCCCTGGCCACTTAAAGAGTGTGTCCGGTTCTTTTTGTCTTTTCATTGTCATTCTTTTGTTTAGCTGCTCAGCTGTACTTGCGCAATTAGTCCGGATAACATTGCCTTCTCACGTAAAGAGATATTGGTTGCCTGCTTTTCCTGGAGGTACCCCAGCAGCATGTTTAAATAGTTTGCTGGAAGGAAGCATTCACGTACATACGGGGAAACAGCCTGTGATGGAGTGGTGAGGAAGCACAGGCTGAAGCCAAGAGCTTCTGCCAGGAGATGTTTGTGGTTGTGTTTCAGAGCAGAGCGAGAAAGAAGCCTGTCGCTGAAATGGTGTGATGGCACCAGCAAAAATCGTGAAAAGCTGTTTTTGTGAAAGTTGAATCTTTGGCATGTTTAGATTGTTGACCACCTCTTAATTTTTGTTTCTTTCTTCCTTCCACTTTTATGTTTTGGGACCTAGGGCACAGCCCTACGGAGAAAATTTTAACATTCTGTTTTTGTGGCCATTATAAACTTCGTATAATTGGATTTCTATTTGATAGCTCTACTCGGCTAGACAATTTGCTTTGCTCTATCTTCATTTGCTGGAGATTTCACAGTCCTTTCTCTAAATTTATTTTAATAAAAAAAAATTCAGAAAAAGGATTGTGCAATTTTAAAATTTAGAAACCATTGTGCAGTTCCATACTTCAGGATGCCTTGAGGCCTATTTTTAGACCTTAAAAAAGCGTTTGATATGGTACAGCACAATATTTTGCTAAGAAAGCTTGAGCACTATGGTATACTCGGAATTGCTTTACGGTTACTAAAGAAATTATCTTGAAAATCAATATCAATATGTTAAAGTTGAAGATGTGTCGTCAAACAAGTTGTCAATCAAATATGGTGTCCCGAGGGATCCATTATGGGTCAATTATTATTCTTAGTATATATTAATGATCTAGTCAATATTACAGGTTCACCGAACATTGTCATGTACGCAGATGACACAAATGTTTTCTTTACTGGAAAGATTAAAAAACATTTCGAAGGCATAACAAACAGATACATGGTGAATTTGTCCCATTGGCTAAGCAACTAAACAAGTCTAAAACCAAATATATAATATTTCTGCCAATCAATAAAGCGATAATGATGCCGTCATTATTAAATTTAGCAATGTAGTCTTGAACAAGTAACAGAACAAAAATTTCTCGGGTTTTGGTTTAACAAAGAACATGGAATACACATGTTAAGCATATCAAGACAGCTATCAAGGTATCTTGGGTGTACGTACAGAATAACAAATTTAATACCGCTCTGGCTGGAAAACATGCCTTTATCACTCACTGTTCTGTTCTTATCTTTCATATGGCATTTTGGTACGGGGTACTACGACTATTGGAAACTATAATCAGCTTCCAGTACTACAAAATAGTGTTCTCACGTATGTATGCTAATTGCTCTAGAAACCTGCAGGACTTTGACTACCAGAAACATTACACCTTACATAACATGCTAAAAGCAGACTAGGTTTATTTATTTTGAACTAGCGCAATTCCTACACAAAAATAAACCTTATATAAAATTTAATGAAACTCTGGACGGTCGCGGTTAGCGGTTACTCCTTCCGGCACACCAGATGGCAGATGCCTCAAATCAGGACTAACTAGGGGAAACAGCAACTCCGACTACCAGATAACCGGTCTTCGTAATGCTTTCGGAGCAGAATGCAATTATTCGAACAGCTTTGTGCAATTCAAAACGGACGTCAAGCGTTTTCTGATGTGTAACGGTATTGCTTTTAGTGGGTAGTGCGTTTTCTGGTTTGCATGGAGTTTGCTTCTTTTCTATTGATGCTTTTTTGTGTTGGTATGTATGCAACATGTCATTGCTTGCACCTGATTTTTTTTTCTTGGAAACATGTTGGTTGCATTGTTGCCTATGGCTGTGTGGGTGTTTGATTAAATTGTGCTGCAGTTGTAGCGGGCACCTGGTTTTGTTGCAATGTTTCTGGGTTTGCGTGTCGTCTTAGCAGCTGTTGTGTTTGTTGCTGCCTCTTTCGAACAATGCTGTACAGCTGTAACGGGCCGAGACGGCTCGTCATGCAGAAACTGCCTTTTTCCTCTTCCGCCTTGCCGGTCATGGCCTGTAAAATCAATAAAGAAAGGAAGAAATCCAGTTGTTTCGTTTTTGCCATCAACCGACACTAACTGATAAAGCACCGTACGGGGAAGAAGGACAATCTCGTCTGACAAAAGTAACTGTACACAACAAAATACATCTCTTTGCCGCCATTTGTAGGGCAGAAGCTAGACTGCTAAATCTATCGTAAAATACTGGGAAAGCACCCTCCTCACTTTTACTGAAAACTGGGTTAATCTAGGCGTGGGCGCTTGTCCGGACAAATCAAGCGCTTGAACGAACTGGGCGCTTACGCGCTATTTTACGGTATGCCACTAGATGGCACCTCGTTTTGAAAAGGGCCTACAGTTGCCTCAGGGTCGTGAGATGTCAGGTGACCCATTCTCGTTGTGACGAAATAATCGCGCTCGAGGAGGAAAGCACCCAACTTTCCTTTCATGGTCTCTTTGATGGAGTGGCTTCTAGAACCCAATTCTCTAGCCGACCCATGGAACCCTGTAGAGTTTGGGCCCAAAGCAAATTATCGCCTTACTAGTCTGTCGGAGGCTTTGGTTAACAACTAACAAAGCTGATTTTCGCGTGCGATTTGCATAAGATCATCTTTTTGTAAACAACCTTTTTTGTGTGCCTCGTATGATTGTTTAATGTTTTTTTGTCCATTTGTTTTTACTTTCATTATAATATCTCTGTACATTTCTAATCTTTGTACATTCCTAAGGGTCATTAGTCTGTTTTCTTCCTTTCTGCCAGAGGGAAACTATGAAGTTGAACGCTGCTGTGAAAGTTGTGACACGTCTGCATGCCAACGTGAACTCCCATCTCTTTCGCAGGACGTCAGGCTGCACTATGTCTCGGCCGGCGACAGGTCGAACCCTCTCATGCTCCTCCTTCACGGTTTTCCCGACTTCTGGTTCACGTGGAAGGAACAAATCCTGGACTTCAAGAAGGACTTCTGGTAGGAATTGCAGTCACTTACGCTCAAAGAGCAACTCCAGTCAAGCTGCTTTGAAGGTTGCTTCAAAGGTTACTCCTCTTGATCGTCTTGCTCGGCCTCAAAGTTGTGGCGGCTTTGAGTGCGTATTAAGAAATGCAGCACCCGTGACCTGGTGTTTCATTTGCCGAATCGTCGTGGTTTGTGCGAGGCTTCGCTTTTGACACCTAATTTATTCGGTCAGCAACGGAGAATTGAATGCCCTTGGCACGCCATGCATTACTTCATAGCTTTATTGGTGACCGTTTTAATGGCCTACTTTTTTAAAGGGGACACTACCCTAGAGGGTCGACTTTCAAATTTTTGGTTGAATATGAGTGAAATTTACAGTAAATACCGGCAGTTGCGAGGAAGAATGCAGTGCAAAGTTTCATCCGTGTACATGAATTGTAAAAGAAATTACGGTCACTTTTTATCAGGAACACACTGACTTCATTTAGGAAAACTATCGTTAGGAAACTAATGTAATATCCAACGCTTTTCTCTGTAGATCTGCAGCAGAATGCCTGGAGAGAGCAACTGTGAAAACAAAATTTCCAAAAAGTAATTTATTTTATACTAACATCGCAGTGAAAAATCAAATAAATTTTGCTTTTATGTCGTCAACAAGATCTTGACATCTTTTATAAAAGACATCCAGAAAGCAGTGATGTCATTGCTGCGCCAATTGCGCCAAGCTGTGCCAAAGGGCTAACCCTGCTACATCCTGCTACATTTCGCCAAAGTATGGGTAATCTGCGCCAAGCCTGCTCCAAAGGACCAATTTAGGTCGCCTTTCAAAACCGAAACTAAACTGAGTACTGTAATTGAGCAGGCATGTGATATGATGGCGCAAGCGGCCACCTGACAAAGTACCGTGCAATCATAATTGTCCACCCGGTCTTGCATGGTTTTCCAGGCATCTCGGCGTTTCGCGCGCTCTCTTCTTGTGGGTCTCGTCTATCGTCTTTCTTTTATATTTCAGCCAGATAAACACGGATGTGTCAGACTGCTCCGACGCTAGCGTGCCGGGTACCAGCTATGCCGTCATGCTGTGAAACGAAACCATGTGTTTGCGCGGCAGGAGTTACTTTGTGAGCTGAAGCAACGGCCGTGGGAAAGCTTCTATTTGGTCAGTGCCTTTCAGTGACCGTGGTCGCGCGACGTCGAATGTTGCCGTTCCCACATCACTGCAGATATGGTACTTTCTAAGATGAAACTAAGTACCACCGCATGTTCATCAACATTCCTGTTCTTGTTGAAATGATACGTTACTAGAAAAAATCCACCTTTAATTCACAAACTGCGCTGTCAAAGTATTGTTTATCTAGATTCCTCTCGGTGGGCCTGCTTTCGAGAGGGACCTCGTACGTGAAAAATCTGCTGTGAAAGAAAGTTGGTGAAGAGAAGTGAGCTACAAGCAAAAAAGGCAATGTCTGCATGCTGAACCCGCACAGAACGCTTGCTTGTCTCGAGTTCAGTCGTTGCACAGAAGTGCCCAAGAACGTTTTGAGGCTGGCTCGCAATGTCTTGCATCGATGCACTCAGGTTCTTTATTTTTTGTGTGTTTAGCTTGTACCTTATTTGCCGGCCAGGCAAGCACGCGCCACTGGACTGTTTTTGTCGCATGCACGAAAGTTACGTTTTGTGTACAATTTTGGAGATAAGGTAGCGATGGAGCTGAGGAGCATGATTTCAGTTTCGATCGGACAGCCGCTGTCTGCGCTCGCATGACGAAGCATGCCCAACAGCAAGCTTCGAAGTTGGCCTCACGTGCATGTGAACATGCTTGCGTGACTGAGGCACCAGCTGGGACACTTGCAACTCATTGTTTTACGTTTGCTTACTTTTGAGCGAAAATCTGGCACGTCAGGAACCAATAAAACGGTGGCAAGCGGTTTTTCGAAATTGCTTGGCAATGCCTACAGCACTGTACACTTGTGGGATGTCTGAGCAGTAAAAACAGAAGCTGCGAGTTTCGTGCAACACGTCACATCAGAACACAACACAACATCAAAGTGCCCTTTGTTTGTACAGCCCTTAAAACGAATATTTTTATTTTCCTAAGAATATCTGCTCCAAAAATCCACTTTCGGTGCTCCGAAACACTGTCTTGGCTGTTCCAAAAGCTGTTTTTGCTGCTCTAAAACACTGTTTTGGTTGCTCCAAAGGCCACATTTGCTTGCTCCAAAACACTGTTTTGGCTGCTCAAACGTGCGCCAAAATGGCTTAGGCCAATCACGTCACTGAGAAAGCAAAAAGCAATTCCACAGTTGCGTTGCCCATAAAATTTCAATTGAGAAAAACAGTGATAGTCTTTTCTTTTGTCCCATTAACAAACAAGTTTTCTTAAGTGAAATTAATGGCAAACATGAAACGGAAAAAAGTGTGTTCAAAGTGCTCCAACCTCTACCTTTTCTTTAGCATCGGTGGACCGAAAATAAGTTATAAAAAATTAACTGTGCAGTGTAAACTAATGAAACTTTCTGGGAATAATCTCTAGATGTTGGTGGATGTAAATATGGCATTTTTCAAAATCTACTTTTTAAGCAGAAATTGTTTTCTCTGGGTAGTGTCCCCCCTTAACAATATCATGCTAGTGAGAGTTAGTCGTGCTCTGAAGAAAAATAACACCCGCTCCCGTTCATGAATGTGCTGCAGCTTAGAAACATTGAAGATACAAAGCAATAATATCCCACGTAATTAGCACAAACATGCAATCGCTGTTCTTTCCTGTTCTCTCAGTGCTGTCCAACAGCCGTCACCAAAACTAACTCAGTGCCAAAGTGTACTTACATATAAGAGACCCATTTTAATTTCAAAGTATAATATTCTGTCCTCACCTACATGCTGCAAAATGCAGAAAGGCATCACTATTGTGCTCTCACTCTCCGTGTCACTCAGTGTGCCATTGAGAAAATTTCTCGCTTTTCCGACTGTTTTGAATGCAGGGTGGTGGCTCCAGACATGAGGGGTTACGGACTATCATCGAAGCCAGCGCGGGTGGAAGACTACGGCATGTCGTATCTCATTGAAGACGTCGGGGGACTGATCACGGCACTCGGTGAGCCTTGCACCTTGAAATTGCACAATGTTTTGTGAAATCGCTTTATATGTACCACGTGTGGCATGCGGGGTTGCACTATGCAATGCACCTGAGGAATTGCACTGCGCAATACATTTGTGCAAAATGGACCCCTTCTGAAATTGCTATTGGCAACCCTGTCCCTCAATTGTGCTCAGAAGTGCGGCTGGCCACCATGATCAAGCGAGGCACTGGCACTACGATGTATACCCTTGCAGCCGCGAGCACCAGCGCCGCTTGTCCATATTCACTATCGTGAACCAGGAGTTGACATTCCCAGTTTGATCACTTGGAACGGAGTGAATGACTACCATGGCACCCGCATCGCGAGCAACCGAAATCGGTGGCACAGTTAAAGTTTGCAACTGAACGTTACGTGGAGACGTTTTGATGCAGAACTGCAACTTTTTTCTGTAAGTTCACTCTCGTGTTGGCGATTGAGTTGCTCGTTCATTGGTGGGAACTCACGAGGTGCCCTGCGTGTGCCCAGGCAGGAAGAAGGCGATTGTGGTTGGCCACGACTGGGGCGGCTTTGTTGCCTGGGTGTTTGCCTCCAAGTACGAGCACATGGTGGACCGACTGGTCACGCTGAACTCCGCCCACCCGCTGGCCATGAAGCACCAGCTCGAGAACAGCTTCGAGCAGATGGTCAAGTCCTGGTATGTGCAGTCTGGCCACCTTTTCTTGTACAGAATGTGTCTGGAGCTAGAGTTTTCTACAAATATGTCCCGAAAGTGTAACGCATATTTATTCGTTTTAATTACTATCGGTCCTACAGAGTGCCAAGATAGAAGTGGAAGTTACGCAACATGAGGAAACACGCACAAAATGCACAAATCAATACAATCATTATAGTATGTTTTTACAAACAGCAGTTGACTACCTCACATACCTCGGTGCACGTGTCGAGTTTCACTGCTTCGCACCAGGGAGCTAGGAGCTGCAGCTGACCTGGGGGGCGCCTGGCTTAGCGCAAATTAAACGGGCGGTGCAACGATATGCTTTTGGAATGTTTTTCACTTAAAACGAGTTTACTGGCACTAGTGAGACCCAAGTATACTTGCACGCAACACCATTGACGAAGAAACCTCGTTGTTGCGGTGTAATTTCAAGGATAAAAGCGAGCGTTTTCTCTCAGTCTCTCCTTCGCAAAACTTGATGACGTGACGGCATAGTGTCCCAGTGACGATATTTGAATGCGGCTCATAGACTGAACCCGAGCATTGCGTAAGCACTCGATTTGGGCTCGAGATAATCGACAGCTCGACAAGCATTCGGGCAGCGGCTCATGTCCAATCGCAGCAATGACGACAACAGCTAAACTATATTAATGTCTACCACTCAGCACCTGTGTCACTTTAAAAAATGAACAAAGAAAAAACGAAGAGAGAAAGAGGAAAGAAGACACGAGGTGTACCATTTCAATAAATGTGGTAGTCACGGCAGTTTTCGTGCAGCTATCAATCGAAAGAGCAGCAGACTGACGTAACTCTGGTTCCTACGCTGCTAAAAAGCAGTGTCACCTTTAAAGGGATACTATAATGAAATTTCGGCGCTTATTTCTTGGTTTGTACGTGTTCAAAGGAGCCGTATTACATCGGACACACCAATCTGTCGTTGAAAAAGACACGAAAAGGAATTTTAAAACAAATTAAACGATCAGCAAAGGACGCCTGGTGGACGTCGCTAAGGCCTTGTTTGTAATGCCCATCTAGGAATCTTGACAGGTAGTGACGATGCCTGTCTCGCCTAAAACTACTATACATGCCTTGAAGCTGACGTCATCCCGCCGGCCCTCCGGCCACTACAAGAGAAGAGGGGAAGGAGGAACTCCCCTCTCACCGGGACTCTCTTTGTGTGTCCCAGACGTCGCTATTGTCCCTCTACAAGATTAACACGTCACTCGAAATTAATGCAAAAACAGCTTTTGGGGTTAGATGCGGTGGCCCGATCGCTGGCGTGCTTCGGCCACTTTGGTGGCTGGAATGGCTAGGACATCTTGTCGACGTCAGCCTGGCCGCAGCTTTGCTCATCCCGAGACATACTACGTCACGAGTATGTCTGGTTGATGTGGCTCGTAGCACCTGCCGCTTTCGGACGTGAGGTGAAACAGGGTACAGCGCAATTTTGCCGCTTAGATGCGGGTCAAATGTGGATCTTGCAGTAGCTGGCACTGCGTTGTCCTTGCAGGTACATGATTGCGTTCCAGCCGTCCGCCTGGCCGGAGAAGCTCATCCAGATGAGGGACTTTGCAATGTTGGACAGGATGCTCTTCGTGTTTCCAGAGGAAGAAAGGGAGGCACTCAAGTACACCTTTTCACAGCCAGGTACATGGACTCCCTAGAGGATTCTCGCCGAAGAGTCTGTGAGTGCACTAAAGGGTGCACCAAACAGGTTTCTTGCTTCGTATTTTTGGGACTCCGTATCGCATACCTCGTAGATTCTAAAGATGGGTGAATATTTTTCGTGAGTGCCCCGTTTCTACGAGGCGACACAATTGATCGACTACCGTCTGAGACGGGTAGTAAAAATAAGAGGCTTCATGCAGAAAGCTAAAATTTTAGTCAAAGCTGTAATGGGGTAGCCGACTTTGCGTTAAATATTTTCTGACGTAGCTCCGTTACTGCGAAAAACGCGAACAAAGTCCTCGAAACAAGTTGCTGAGGCCAAGATCAATCGATAGTCGAGCCTTCTTTTATTTCTTGGAGCTTGGCTCAAGTAGGAATCTTACGAAGGAAATAAATACAAAGAGACCGGTCTGCGCCAATCACCCGTAAGCCAATTGAAGGAGCGCCGAATGCTTCGGCGTCGTTGGTGAGCTTTGCTCTGAAGCAACTCCACCCTCCCTCGCTGCTGTCTGCCATCGGCCGAAAGAAAGTGTACACCGCACGAAATGATGAGTTCCCCTTAATTTGTTCCAGATGCAGAGTCCCATAGACTGTTGCTTGTTTAGAGTAGCGGGGCAAGCCCCTCCCACAAAGCTCTCCACTCGCCACAATTGACGGTTTCCTTCCCTTCATTGTTCGCTCTATTAAAGTGGAAGGAGGAGGTTTCGAGGGGGAAGATCTTGTCCCGCTTTTCTTAACCTGCTACAGACTGTGCTCCATTCACCCCTTATCTGACAGTGCGTTGGAAGCTATGCGCTCGCCGGACCAATCGGCAGCCTCCATTTTATCACCTGACCCCGCTCTTGGAAGCTGTGCAACGAGCACACAGCTTCCATCACGCTGTCAGCTTAGGGTGAACAGAGTACAGGGTGTTTTCACATAGGTTTGGCCAGCTTGTCCGGTGACCATTTTCAATTTTTACGAAAAAATATATTTTGTAGTATTAATGCCCACCAAAACAAATGCAAAATCTTTTTTCGAAAGAAAAAAAAAGAAATTTGCGGAAAAAGTGTAGAGACAAATTACGTATAACCAGGATTGACTCAGAATATTTATCATTAAGTATCGATGTTATATTTCCAAAGAAAAGCCGCAAACACGGCACATTTTGCAAAAATACTTACAATTGATTTTTTTTTTCCTCCGCATTTATAAGTACCAGAACTTTCAAACTTTGCCAGCATGTTGTCTTGTGTCTTGTTCATATTGGTACTAAATATTGTTGTCCTGAGTAGCAAGTTTCAAATTTATGAGAAACGCTCAAATGGGGCCATTTTAATAATTACGAGTTATTTTAAAACTCATTTTTAAAAAAAGTATATTTTTAAGTCTCTCACATTAAAGCCAGTGATAGATACTAACATAATCTGCCAAAACATGTTGCATTATTTTTGTGTATTTGAAGTTATAAAGCTAGAAATGTGACCAAATTGAGGCCACCGCAGCACCGTGAATGGGGCGTGTAGATACCCATAGATGACAAATTCAATATTTTTACAAAGTGTAAAAATGTTTGAGGGCGGTCAGAAAGAAACAAATTGACAGCACAGACGTGGTCGGTGGATTTAAATTGAGAATTCTTAGTGCGGTTTTGTATAAGAGTCGCAGACAGTGCGAGCAGTCCGGAGTGATCGAGAGGCACTCTCATGTCGGATGCTTCGCAGGGCCCTTTTTCAATGATTGGCGTGTAGGGTCCTTGCGTACGCCATGTAAAGGAAGCGTCCTGAGCGGCTCCGCTTAACACATGTTTATTTCGACCTTTTGCCTGGCGGTAACATGATGTGGCACGGCAAAACCGGCGCACCTCCTCGAGGCATTGGAGCCGGCGCCGTGGTGGACCGTAAAACGCAAAGAGAAGCAAACTGTGGAGAAAAGCGTATCAGTTGTTTGAGAGTAATAGTACGTAATGATAGGAGACCCCAGATATAACATTCTCGTTCACTTGCCTTTCTCGTGGACCATCTGGCATATGCTTTGTGAGTAACATACGTGAGTACTGCATACGCTTAGCGCTCCTTGCATTTCGATGGCTGAATTGTACAGCTGTAAGTGAGTATTCTGCGCTGATTATCTCAACAGGCACAAGAAAGAAATCGAATATTGAAGAAACTTTTGCAGTGTAAAGGATTTGGACGTCGCTTTTTTAAAGAAGCATCTGCCAGCAGCAGCTCCCTCCATCCGAGAAGGGGACGTTTTGTGTCAGAACTGCTTCAGCCGCTTCAAGCAGCTCGCCGAAGAATCTCCAGAGACGTCTGAGCCTGACGAAATTTTTGTTCCTCAGTCCACAGTCGTCGAGGATCTCAACAGATTCGTCAGTCAATAGAAATATCACCTCTGAAATCACAGACCGAGTTGAAATCACATTGTCGGAAGCCTTACGCAAGGCGGAAGCAGAGGGAGATCGAGAGCGTTCTCGTGAGATAATTTCATTGAGCCTCAGTGCAGCATATGGAGTCACAAGGGGCCTGGAGCCTCGGTACAATGCTGCAAAATCTGTCCAGAGCTCAGCAATTTGATGAATGCATTCGATTCTTCTGATTCGTACCAAGAACGATGAGGTCTCCTGACCTTGCCCCCGAGGGATCTCTCCCAGCAACAGATTCACAAGATGATTCCTTCAGCAACTCGCCACCTGATCCAAAAGCAAGGAAGAACCAGGGGACACTCGGAGTGTGGTCAGGTTCTGACTTCTATGCACAGGAACGAGGCTGAGCCAAGAGGACATTCAGGCGGCACTGACTTACTACACTAAAGATATATTCAACTGCTCCCAACAAGCCCGAACTAGAAGGACGCTCTTGACATCATTTCAAAGGGACAAAAAGAAAATATGTGTCAAAACGTTTTATGATTAGGTCTATTCGTTAAACTTTCCGGTTGTTTAAGGCGGCTCACCCTGACACGGCCATTGGGCTCACGAAGTTATACTCATTGAGGCCAAAGTGGGTGGAGTGTACATCTCTGGCACAAAGTTTGCATGTGCACGTACAGCGCTAACATCTAGCTAAGTGTTTGTGCCTTAGAAAAAGCCACCGGACAAATAAGAAGTGCTGAAGACCTCCGTGAACTGACTATATGCGATCCTCCATCTACAAAGGGTTTTCTTGGCCAGTGCAGCTAATGTCCAACAGCTGAAACTCTTACTGCGCCTGGCTTGGGAGTCCGAGATGATGATGAAGTTTGGTACGGAGCCTGGGAGAAAGGAGAGCTGATCAGAAAAGAAGTGAGTCCTGTTACGTTTGTGGAATGCCTTTTAGAGTGCTTGAGAAAATGGGTGCAGCATGAATATATATGATGCGAGCAGGGCAAAACGATAAGTGAAGCAAAACAATTCCTAGAGAAAGGTAATGTCCTGCTTCATTTTGATATTGCAGAAAAGTGGATAGTTGTACTGCCTGAAGAAGTTCAGTCACATCACCGGCAAAAGACACAAGTTTCACATTCGTGGTGACAACTAGAAAACGAACGTGTAGCTGCACCCTCATCAGTGATGACACCAGCCACGATTCCGCCCATGCATGCTACGCCGTCGTGAAAATTCACGAGTGGCTTGAGGACATTGCTCCGCTGTACGCGCATGTGACGTACGTCAGTGACGGTGCGGAAAGTCATTTCAAGAACCGGTATCAACTCCATGATCTCACAAAAACCAAGTACCTGTTGGTCAAATGGCTATTTTCAGCTACTGGGCTATGGCAAGAACACGTGCGATGGGATCGGAGGCCTTGTCAAACACCATGCAATTATTTTCAATCTCTGAGGGCCTGCCACGCAAGCTATTACGTGTGCGGCAGATATGATGGACGTCCTCGAGACAAAATGACAGAATGTTGCACTAATTTGCCTGCCAAGGCTCGACGTGCAGATGTTCAGGAAAAGGAAAACAAGACACTGGGATTTCGTCCGGCCCTTGCCTGGAACTCAATGCTGGCACTTCTGGCAGTGCACACGCGTCAAACCACTTTGGCAGGAATTGCTGGTATCAAGAACGGGAGCGTCTACAAAGAAGTCACTTCGTAAATAAATACTCGCTCCCACCAGCATCTGTGAGCAGTGTAGTGCAAAGGTACTACAAGAAATCTCATAAAAATCTGATGACAATGAATTATAAAAACAATTTTACACAACGGGTACCCTGCTGTATTTGTCTTCTCTTCGCGTTTTACGGCCTATGGTATACATGTCCAAAGCTAAGGACAATAAACGCCGTCCATTTCCATCGTATTGAAACTGTTCAGAGTTTTTATTATCCGTCTGTCTGAAAGTAGGTGGCACTTAGTTGGTCGAACAATGTTTTAGCGAGCGCCAACTTCTCACCAAAAGACTTTTAGCGAACGATCCGCCGCTGCGAAGTGGCATTTACAGGTGGTCCAGGTGGGTTAAAATTTTTGTAATGAGCCGCCGCAGACTGTCGCCGCAAAGCGGCATGAATGCAGTGGGGCGGGTGGGCTAACACACGCCCAAGTCATTCGCTAAAACGTTGCATTCGTCAAATGACCGCTGTTCGCTAAAACGTCATTTGCTCATTTGATATGGACCTGTCTGAAGGCGACTGCGCACGGAGAGAAGAAACCTGATCCTTGGGCCTGGCCGGCGTGCCCCGCTGTTTACACGAATGCGTGCAGGAGAGCCAGGTGGAGCGCGCTAGGGTGCCTCTACATCTTCCTGTTTAGGCGATGCCATTCTTTGTAGAACACGGTGCCTACAGGACGCGCTCACTAAATATACAAAAAAATCGCTGAAAACAAAGTGTTGTTAATGTCTAGAGCTTGTGCAGGGAAGAGAGGCGCTCTTCCTTTGTTAAAAGGTGCTCTTCTATTTTGGCACCTGTCTTAACATATATTTTTAACTTGTCGTTGAAGAGCCTCACTTTTCCTTCCCTTTGGAAGAACTCTATTAATGTGCCAGTACGTAAGAATGGTTTAGAACGGACAATGTCAGAAATTACGACCCGTATGGCTGCTGTGTCAGTTTGCAAAGGTCTATGAAATTGTTTTATTCAATCACATTTCAAACTTTTTTAAGCATAGAACTAACCCTTCACAACATGGCTTTGTGCATGTGGAAGGTCTGTGGAGACGAATTTAGTGTCTTTTTTAATTTAATTTCAGCGCCTACCATGTGTCAGCGTGGACAGGGCACTGTATATTTCGACCTTTCGAAGGCTTTTGACTTCTGATCATTCGCCCCTTATACATAAACTAGGATCCTACATGACTGCCTCACTTTGTTCATTGTTTCTTGATTATCTGTCCAATAGACACAATTTTCTACATGTTCTTGGACATATCTCCCAGCCCTATGTTTCTCTTTTGTGTGTGCCGCAGGGAGTGCATACTTGGGCCGATGGCACCTTTCAATGTTTTTATTAGGGGTGTGCGAATATTCGAAACTTTGAACCCTTCGCAAATAATGCTTGCTTTTTGATTCGGTCGGCTCAGCACTCTTCGCCATTGTCTCGGCAGTGAGTTCTTCGACATTCTTCGGAGCTACGGATAACGCGGAACTCGCCGATTAGTGTCAACTTGCGGTCGAGTTCCCTGTCTTCTTTTGGAAAAACATTCTTTTATATGATGCACTGGAAAGTTATTTGCGGTAGTGCGATCTGTCCTCTGCTTGCCATGACGTCCTGGATTTCGAAGTTGGCGAGGCGGTCAGTGATCGCACGCTGACGGCGATAGGGGATTTTGATGAAGTTTGCCGAATGGCACGTGCATTTGTCGTAAGCACAAAGCACGAACGCAACAGACCACTTTCACAACTATGGATTCGGATACTGAATTTTCGGCTGACCTCGGCTTCTCGGTACATATCTGGCTCGTGTTATTTTCCGCTTGATTTTCCGGTTCATCAGTTTGCCGGTATTCCTTTATATGTTTCTACCCGTTTTCACTGATAGAAATAACTTGCTCTCTCCAAAAAAAAAATCAGCAGAACCCATCCTTTGGGAATGATTATCTACGTTAGTTCGAATAGCATCCAAGCACGGTGCGGAGTTTTTGCGCTGCTCGTCCAGGTGGCCGGGGCACTCTTAGATACACCAGCCCACTCTTGAGGCGATTCTAAATGCGTGGACACTTTTCACTGACCCCTGCGCACGATCTCCGCATGCCCAGCAGGTGCGTTTGTGTCCCTTAGGAAGGCGAGCAAAGCACGCGCCATACGCACAAACACTCAAAATGGTACACGACCAGACTTTCTGGCGTCTCAGCTAGTCTCAACCAACGGTACTCCTAAGCGGTTGTTTATAATCTTTACCATGGGACGCGGGCTCACAGCGCTGTCAGCAGCTCACCGGTGCGCGCGCGTTCCATGCACGAGGAGCTCATTCCGCTCTCGTGAGGCTGAGCTAGAGGTCTCCCGAGCGCAGGAGAGGGTGAGCTAAGAGGCGAGAGGGTGAGCTAGCCCTCGTGCATGGAACGCGCGCGCACCGGTACATGTGACAGCGCTGCAAGCGCGTCCTATGGCAAAGATATAAACAAATGTTTAGAGTGCGGTGAATGACTGCCTTCATAGCTCTGTGGTTAGCGCGTCTGCCTGCTGATCAAAGGGTCAACGGTTCGAATCCCAGCCGGCGCCGGTCTTTTTTATTTATTTATCGACCCGCGGCGTAAGAGGTTAGATAGCCAGATAGATTAGATAGATAGATAGATAGATAGATAGATAGATACATAGACGAAAAGTGCGTGAAGTATCCAAAGAATGCTATTCGCATTAAAAAACAAAAAACGATGTATTTCTGATTTATTGCTGCTTTGTGTCACCCTCTATCGGCAGAACTATTGCACACGGAAAGAGATGGCGCAAAGTCAAGGCGGCTGCGCGGCTCAATCGCACGATTAGCACCATTAGCACAATCTCCAAAAGAAAATTAGGTGCGTTGGTATGTTTATACAGCCCAGAACCTGGTCTGCCTCCAGGGGTGACGAGTCTCCTAGCTGTAGATGAGAAATTTAGCCAGAGCACAACCGCTAGCCTGGTGTCTTTAACGTGCACCACGCAGTAGTGATACGCGACCGCACGCCGATACGATGCTCATCCAGATCGAAACGGGCAGGGGTGGGGATTAAACCCAAGACCCTAGGTTCCGCAGCGCGAGCTTTCGCTCCAGGTGCTCCGAGCTGGCGTGCTCTAGCCCACTCGGCCGCCGATCCCCCCAGCACGATCTCCAATGCTGCTGTTGCCTGCCGACCCGCCTCCGCTTGTGTACTTCGGTTTACATTCACGTGGTTGCGTTCACCCGCGTAAAAAGATTTTGCACAAAGTCGGTGCAGCTGCACGACGCGGTCTTCGACTTTGTATTGTGGCTTGCCGACCCGCCATTGCTTATGTACTTTTGTTTACGTTCACGTAGTTGCGTTCGTCCGCGACGCGATTTCCGACTGCGTTGTGGCTTGCCGACCCGCCTCCACTTCTGTATACCTTCATTTCCGTTCTGTAGCTCTGTAACTTCACTCCTTGAATGGTGCTTTACTGGGTGATCTTTTATTTGATCTTTATTTTTTTCGGTCACATGTGTGACATTCTTCTTGACCTTTTCATAAATGTTTGGTGAAAAAAAATATTCCAGTTGTGTTTTGATTGAGCATTCTTGTTTAGGAGGCAGCACTGCTTCTAGAGATTTTTTCTAATATAACTTGTGATTCAATTCAAATTAAATTTACATAGTAATCTGCCATTACAATCTGACTACAAATATGTACTTGGTTCTGATGTAACCTAATTAGTTTTGTTATAATTGAAAATTTAATTTGTAAGGTTTATGGGATAATTAAGACGAATTGAAATACTGAATTAAGAAAATAAACATATATCAGTGAACTAAAAGGTATGTGGAATACAGATAGGCATAAATGAAAGCCCTAGGATGCTTTTTAAACGTTTTAGAACACTGTTCTTACTACTTAGTATATTTTTGCCTCAAGGAGCAGTGTCTCCCCTTAATTCACGTCAAATAGAAAATATTTGTTTTCAAAAATGTTCTCATTTGAAACTACTATTCGTATTCGAAAATATTCGATTCGATTCGATTGTAACATTTATTATTCGATTCGCTTCGAAAGATTTCAATATTCGCACACCTCTAGTTTTTATTAATGACCTTACCTCAAGTGTTCATAATTTGATCATCTCACAATATGCAGATGATATCAAAAAAGCTGTTTAGGTAGATCTTATCCTTGGATGACTGCAAAGAGCTTATGGACCATGTTAAATCAGTGTGTGATTGGTGTTGTGAGAACATGTTCATGCTCAATCCTTCTAAAAATTGGTCAAGTTCACACGTGATCTTGGTGTATATATAGACTCTTCCTTATCTTTTACTGTACATGTTAATAACCTTTTAATGACTTTTTCAGTAAGCTCGGTGTCTCTGTACAATAATGTGCGGGTTCTCCACGTCAACATGTATTGTATGCTTATACCTCTTGTTAATTCGGTTTACATTGGGGTTTTCCTCTGTTGTCTGGAATTGTATTAGTAGTTTTACGAGTCAAGAGATGATAGGAAATGTCCAGAAGCGTTTCATTATAATTTTCAATGATCGTTATATTGGTCGTACTCTTTACTATTCTTATGCGAGACTCGAAACGATGCAGTTGCCCTACTTTGAGTTCTAGGTAACGTCCGCATGATCTAGTTTTCCCGTATAAATGTATTCATGGATTAATCGATTGTCCTGATCTCACATCAGCTATTAATGTTCATGTTCTGAGTCGATTTTTGCGCATTTCTCCGACTTTCCATGTTAATCAAATCACCCGAACCGATCCCATGACCCGTATTGAACACTTGTATAATACCCTCGGCGTAGCAGACATTGATGTTTTTAATCCAACTTTTGTGGCGTTTGTAACTAACCTGTTGCAATCTGTTGTGGATCATTGTCAAGAAATTTTCTTCGACTTCTTATACAAAAATGCACTAAGAAGTCTCACTTTAAACCCACCAACCGCCTCAGTGTCGTCAACTCGTTTCTTTATGACCACCCTCGAGCATTTTTACATGTTTTAAAAATTATGAATTTGTATCTATGGGTATCTACACACGCCGTTCACTGTGCTGCAGTTGCCTCAAATTTGCCATAATTCTGCCTTTATAACTTTAAATGCACAAAAATAATGCAGCATGTTTTTATAGATCACTTTAGTACCTACCATTGGCCTTAATGTGGGAGATTTAAAGAGAAATCAAAGATGGCCTTTTCTTTTCATTGGGTTTCAAAATAACGTAATTATTAAAATGTCAGCATTTCTCGTAAATTTATTCCGCTATTCAGTACAAGGATATTTAGTGCCAGTATTAACAAGATGCAGGACAACAGGCTCGTTTAAAAGTTTTGGCATTTAAAGATTTATAGAAGAAATCAAATATAAGTATTTTTGCGGAATGTGCCATGTTTGCGATTTTTCTTTGGAAATTAACAACGTCGAACTAGATACATATTTGGAATCAGCCCTCCTTACACATAGTTTGTCAGTAAATATTTCTAGGCCCGTAGCCACGCCAGTTTCTTTGGGAGAGGTGCCCAAAATGCCAACTTTGCACAATTCGCAGAAAGCGCTTCGCTCTGAGTGTGTGCTTCTAGTTTTTTTCCACAAAACAAAAAATTTGTTCGAAGAACAAGTTTTGGTTTTGTTTTGATGGGCATTGAGCTTACAAACCATATTGTTTTTGCAAAAATTAAAAGTGGTCCATTGACATGGGTGGTTGAGCTTGTCTGAAAACACCCTACAGCACTTCTCGGGCAAAAATTCGAATCACACAGTTTTCGTTGTTGGAAGACGTTGTGTGTCTCGTTGCAGGAGCGCTGACGGGCCCCATCAACTACTACCGGGCGAACATCCTTAGCCAGGACAGGCGGTTGCAGGGCCTGCGCTACAGCTACATCAACACCCCGACGCTGATCGTGTGGGGCGAGGGGGACGCCTACCTGACGCGCAAGCTGGCCCAGCTGAGCATCCAGCAGGCCTTTGGCCGCGTGGAGTACGTAGCCCACGCCTCCCACTGGGTGCACCGGCAGTGCCCTCGCAAGGTCAACGACCACATCCGCACCTTCCTCAAGAACACCGAGAGGTCGACGACCCCCTAGCTTCGAGCCGCTCCGACCGGCCGTCCCGAGGATCGGTTCGCTCTCCGACGTTGGACCGACATCTTTTCGGGACTGGGAAGGCAAACCTACGCTGCGCCGCCGATGTAAGGCCAGCTTCTGGCATTCACACGCCCCACCTCTGGTCAACCTCTAGCCCCCCTCCGGCCAACCTCTAGCCCACCTCCGGCCAACCTCCAGCCAACCTATGGCAGATGCACGCCCCACCTTCAGCTTGCATATGGCAGACATCCGGCGACAGCTAGACTTTTCCTGTACTGCTGTCGCTGCTAAGCAGAGGCCAGTTTGGTCGATTGCGTGGCTGGTGTACGGCCAACTTATGGCAACTCGCAACACTACTTGGCTGCTATGTGGCAGGCACGTCTCGCGTTGTTACTGCAACAAGTGCGAATGGAAGCTGCCAGTTTTGTGATGCGTAATATTCCGGAGTAATGGCATTGTCAACTGGTTTGGATGATTGGTTTGACGGAGTCTGGGGACGGAACTACCAAAGCGTACTCGAGGCATTCCATATCAACGTAGCCCACTGGTGGCAACTTCGTGGCACTTTATTGGTGGCTGCATTATTTGCGTGGCAACGGCGGGACTCGGAAAATTTGCGGCGAGACTGCGCTTGTGGTATGTATATACCCGGAACATAGCGGAGGTTTTATGGTAGAGCGATAAGCATTTAATGCAACCAAAGTTACGTCTCTCATTGTGGCCTGCCGCTTGAAATTTTCACGGAGGACTATTTGAACAGTGGTGGCAAGAATTGTGAAAAGAATGACAAGCATGAATGGTTGCGGGCGTGTTTCGTGGCTCGTAGGTATTTTTGTTCGGTTCATACGTACATTTGACTCGTGAAAGGAGGGGTCCAGAGACTCCAGTGCATCATGCTCAAGCCAGTATATTCTCCTAGCACATGCTTGGAGTGTGTCTAACCTTAGGAATGACTCATTTTTGCCAAGGCCAAAGTTCACTCTGTTTAAAAGTGTTTTTTCGTATGCTTTAGATGCTCAGTTTTTTTCTGTTATTTTTGTTTTACTTGTGCGTTGCAATGTGTGAGTTTCCCATACCATGTAAAGTGGGCAGCTTGCCTGGTGCCCATATTGGCATTGTGGAGTTCCGAGACGCGATGATGGCAGCAGCTTTTAGGCTGTAGCAGGCAACAGCTTCGAGGCTATGGAAGTACTGTATGTCAATGGCTTCCTTGTGCTTGGAATAGTAAGATATGACGTATATTCTAAAATGTTCTCTGGCTTAAAGACCGACAACCAGTTTGCGCATTCCACTTTTCCCCCGCTTCCTCCTCTCCCCCTTCTACCCTGTCCACCCTCTCCCGTTTTCCTCCCCCAGGGTGAGGAGGATCTTCTGCCTTGCAGAATCGCGTGTCTGGTCGTCGGCCTTTAACTGACTCAGCACTAACTGAAAATAAAATGCCGGGCAACTTTCACTGTCTTCATTCTCCTGTCTGACAGTATTTTGAATGGAGCAGGGTTACGATTAATCTTCCCACTGAAGACTACTATTAGAAATTTTATTTTTGTTTATAATTAGTCAGTTAATGTGGCCTACTGACACATAAATGTGCATACATGTTATTGCGGCCGCTATTGTGGCTGTCGCTGCCCAAAATCAGCAACGGAATGTAGAGCTAATGTTAGGATCCCGGTAGTCAATGTGATGAAAAAACATTTTAGCACACCTCTCCTTTTTTTTTTTAAACTGGTGAGTCATATTTTAGAAATGCACGAGGTTTTTTTCTCGACATAAAATTATAGTGCATAAATTTTGGCAAGTGATTATGGCCTCTGGAATATTTACACCATCGGGAAACAGATATATATGTATTCTCTTAGATTACAAGGCATGCCTGGAGAGCAATTTTGATGCCCCAAAAATTGACCTCTGCTTGTGCACAGCACCACATTTGTATTAAGCGCATTCACATCCACGTTTGAGTGCTCCACCTGGAAAAGAAGTCTTTTTTATTTGAGTACATCTTTTCTTTAGGGGGAAATTGCAACATGTGAATCTTTTTTTGTTTTGTTTACAATATTTGTGCAGTGGCCTTTCCTTTAAGATGTCCTGGTTGTGTAAACTGAACCTGATTATTAACTAATACACTTCGGTTGCTGGTTCTGAGGAATATGAGGCCGTGTTCTGTTCGCATGTTTCGGCAACTAGTTTGGCGCAGTAGGGCTATCGGAGCTCTGCCGCCATAAAACCCGCAAACAACAACAGCATGTTTCAGCAAACTCAAATTCTACATAAATTGCGACAATGTCGAAATGTGAGCTTTTTTAAAAAAGAAAAAAAAAGAAAGAATAAATTAGGTTGTTTGTCAGCAAGAGCTTGAGCTTGTTCTTAAATACACAAACATTTAGCATAAATGGCTCTTATGCATGGGCTGATATGTGCGTGACCCAGTTTGAATGTCCCACTTTTGTGATCATTTTGGGTCCGGTTCTTTCTGCTGTGGGCACTGTCCTTGTTAACACTGAGGGTCTTACCACTCCAAGTCTCATGTAATAAAAGCAAAGGCAAACAGTTTGACTTTTTTTTTTAATTTCATTTTTGCATCTATTGAACACATGGCTCCTAGAAGCATGTCATTTTGCATCGCAACCAACTCCCAGGCTAATACAACTCCTGTTGCAATTTTTTTCTTAATTGCAACAAATTGTGTTTTCAAGATATACAGCTTGGCCTAGTGTGTGCTTGTGCAGTTAACTGTTAAAGGCTAGTTCACACAGCCCCATTTCCTTACGTCACGTTACGTTACGAAAGCTTTTGTCTGCTTAGGCTCAAGTCACGGGGACATCTATAGTCCTGTTCGGCTGGCCAGAGGGTGCGCCCTTCAGTTCAAGGAGATAGCCTGGCAAGCGATATTCGAGACAAATATTTCTGTGACTTCCGTTATATGTAGGATTCCGTGTTTTCGCAGGTTTATTTTTCGTCAAATTCAGAGGGTGTTTTCCTGAGTTTATTTTTTTTTGCCGAAAATTTGGAGTTTATTTGCGTTTACTGTCTGTTCTCCAATTCTCAGAAATCAGGACTTTAAAGGGGGGTGCAACGATTTCCGGACTTTGGTCAAAAATTTCTGGAAATTGCCCTCTGACAGTTCTGTAGTAAAGAACAGAAAACCAGATTTCACCTGCGTGTCCTAGTTGTTGTGTAAAAAATATATATATATATACATATATATTATATATATAGTTGATACAGGGTGTTTCACGAAAGGTGGACAAATTCGATATTGTGAAAACTACCCGTCGCACCAAAAAAAGAGCTTGTGTCGTTTAGGTCCTGGGCCAGGGGCCTTTTTAGGAAAATTATTGAAGTCCGAGATAATTATATTGTTAATTATTTTTGCGTAATTAACTTTTTTATTATTGGGTTTAAGGGCATGGTTTCAATTAGAAAATTGCTCAGCATCGTCGAAAAACACTAAATCAACAAATTGCAGAACGATAGAAGGCACGCGAAGCATTTTACGGCTTTCTGAAAAACCGCACAAATTCGACGGGTTTTTAAGTTTCGGTTTGTTATCGGAGCGCATCTCGACCCCGACGGCACTGCGCCCAGTGGAGTGATAGTGCAACCAGCCTCTGCTGCGTCGCGCGATGACAGCGCAGCAGAGGTTGGTTAGCTGTACTCGACTGGGTGCTTGTGCCTACCGTGAGCGCGGTGTTGTCGCTCCGATGGCAGCCATCGCAGAAAATAGGACACTAGGCCCGAAGATGCGAGCAGAACTGCAGAAGTCTTGTTGTAGCCTGCCTACCCAACATAGCCTTTACCTATGCGTAAAAACAATTATGAAAACTGCCCTTAAACACCATACTAGAAAATGCTAATTTACGGCGACAATAATTAGCTAATAAGTATCTCAGAGCACTTTTAATAACTGTTTCTATTGGACTCAAGAAGCTACTTTTTCTGTTGCGATGCGATAGTTTTCGCAAACAATTTGCCTGGGCACTGAAACACACATGTATATATGTATATATCAGGGTGTTATGAAATATGTTATCCCGTAGGCGACGAAAATTGCGTAGTTTTCGCGATTAACCTCGAGATCGCTTTTACGTTGCGAGTGATATACATAAGATCCACATATTCAACTCCGAGACAGTTTTTTCGGTTTTAGGCACACGAGATTCCGTTTAACGCGATTTCGTCCGTTTAACGAGATGTCTACTGTATATATATAATGCCGAAGAGCCTCTCAGCGAGGCATGTCGATAATACATACAATAAACTCTGTAGCTATCGCAACTCTCGTCACAGTACGGATCTCTCGACTTATCTATATATATCTATACTGATCTATATGTCGATATACTATCTGATACATCACTACATACTCTTCCGCTACTCGCCTCTCTCTCAATACAGATCATGATATTATATATATATATATATATATATATATATATATATATATATATATAAAGGCATTTCTGGCACCCTTCAACTCACTCCCAGTCTTCAGGGTCACACCTGCGCACTCCTAGTGACATAATTCGGGGTGCCGTGTGGCCCATGTGCTCTTTCGGAGGACGCTTCCTCTCCCTCTCTCTGCTGAGATTAGCGGGCGTTATGCTGCAGCTTAGAGCCGAGCGAGGTCACGTAAGCTTCTCGCCGTAGTTCCTTCCGCTGCCACTCGCGGCTGCAGGTGGGGAAAAAGCTCGACTTTTGCTTGGCGATTATGCAGCGGAATCGTGACATTTTTTAATAAAGGAGATGTTTTCTCTCTCCTCCGGGATACGATAAACAACGTAAAAATGACGAGATGCAAATTCTTTTAATCTTAAAATCGTTGCACCCCCCCCTTTAATTTCGCGCTTTCCTTTTAAAAATGAATGAATAAATAATGTCCAGGTGTGAATGTATGCTAGATAAAAAATAAAACGTGATTGTATCAATTAATATTTCTTCAGCTGGATTTGGTGTTGGTGCCTTTGCCACTGGCAATACTAATTTGTCCGACGACAAAAGTTGCGCACAAGTGTTGCTTCGATAAACGTCGATACCTCAAAGTCGATAACCTACCTGGAGGTAGCTGCTGCTCGTATTACCATCCTATTCCATAAGCGTACCCCGCGGCCGCACGAGGTGGAGTGTTAAAGAATGTAATAGAAAAGTTTCAAGTGTTCCTCTTCATTTTATGCAATCTCCACAACCTCTCTTTCCTCTAAAGCACAAATAGTATGGCCCAAATTGGGAACCAAAACGAAGGCTTTTGTCGTGACCCAAAAATACAATGACCTGTTGTCCTGAATAAACCTTGACGAGATAAGCGGTAAGACTTTTTGACAATGGTCCGAGATTTGAAAGATAACTGTGGTGGCATTTTTCCAGGACCATTGACCCTGTGCTTTGATAAAACTTAATTGTAAAATACCGTCTTTTTTGTGTGTGTGTGTGTGTGTGGGGGGGGGGGGGGGGCATTGGCACGTCAAAATTGGGAGTTTATCAAACATCGTGACCAAAATTTTACTGGCGGGTGTCTTTCGGGGTTATCCTAAAACACGAAGAAAACGGCGCTGTGTGAACCAGCCTTCACAGTGAAGGCTAGCAGTCGCATGTTCTGAACTGCAGTTAAGATTTGAATAAAAAAAAACTTTCAGCCTTTCCACTCTGGTGATGAAGGAAGAGCAGCGGAGCTGTAGCTTCTGTTCTCGGCGGTGACTTTCCAGGCGAGCGATCTGCTCTTCTTTCGCAAGGGAATCTGAAGCGCTCGACGCAGTGGAACTTTAGGCGATAGCGGTCTCGCGGCGGTTGCGGAACCATTCGCGCTGCTGCGCACATCGCCGCTCGTTTTGTTCCCACTCTTCTTCCTCCGAAGAAATGTTGCCGCCATCTATGAGCGACGGCAACATCCAGTTGTCTGGTTGCCGAAGCTGGAAAGGTTGCCGCGCTCTATGAGCGACGGCGGCAAGCAGACGACCGGCAAACACAACTCTCTGGACAGCTACCGCCATCTATGAGCGACGGCGGCAACCAGTGTTGTGTCGACATTTGTTTGGTACCGGACACGATCCTGGGGAAACTAGCCCTTAACAGCTCCGTTGTAAAAGGCGATTGAGAATCGAGCAGCTGTGCCCAAGGGTTCGGATTACGAATTTCTTGTCGCTTTCATCGGCACCCATGACAGTAAAGACTCGCAGCTCGTCGCTGGAAGGAAATGTTCTGCTTCTAGAACGTGCTGACTTGTTATGAGATGCTATTCACGAAATGCAAACTAAGAACGAATGAATGAGGCACACTACGGCAACCGGCTTAAAGGGGCCCTGCAAGGACATTTTTACTGTTTTTTTTTAATTTGCACCGAACCTGAGCGCACTGAACGTAGTAACTTAATGAAACTTTTCTCGAATTTCGCTTTATTTTAAAAGTTATAGGCAAATTAATATTACAAAAACAAGCAAAAATAACCTCATTCATGACGTCCTTGGTCGCTTGAGTGAGCCGTTGAATCTGAGAAGGAGGGATGTAGTGAGCTCAGCGAGTGCTCACGGCTGCCGCTACATCTCAGGGCCGACGGCTCGAGAGGGCACCACTAAAGCATGTTCTGGATAGGCTGGATGAAGCGGGCAGCCAGGGTGGCTCGCATTGCATTTGCTGCGCGATTAGTCACTAATTCGGCATGACACTTCATCGGCCACAAACGACAGCAAACACGGGGTAAAGTTCAGTTCAGAACGGGAGCCACTTAGCGCTGCCATACCGCCAAACGGCCAAACCGCAAGCCAAACTTACTCACCGAAGGCCTTCGGAACGCTCGGAACCGGTCAGATCCTCGAGCCCGCGACCGCAGCGCCGCCGCGTACATCCGGGACCTTTTTACGCTCGCCGCTCGTCGGTGCCTGATCCCACTACCCCTTTCTAGTATGCGCCGCCTTTTCCACCGCTTGTTGGTGGGTATGTTGACGGGTCATTTCTTGTTTCCGTACTTTCTAAACTGCATTTGTTTCTTTTCTGATCTAAAATACTGAACAAAAACCACTTTCACAAATAATTGAAACGGTTCGCGCCACTTATATTTTGTATTTCGACTAAAAAGAAGCTTTTAGCGGCTCTGGCAAGTAGTAAGCCCAGGACCAAAGACTTCACATATTGCGCGTCGTGCGGTTAAAATATGACGCACTGATATTTAGTCACTCTCTCCGTGCCCGCTTGCTTGCCCGAACCCCAATAGACGTGGAAATCGCAAAAAAGGTAGACTCTTAAAGGGGCTGTGCAGCAATTTTCAGACTTTGGCCAATTAACCCCGGAAATTAATCGGCGTCACCTATGGAACGAAGAGCAGAAAACCGTATTTTCTTGCGAGTGCTAGTTCTTATTTTAAAAAATGAAACAAATCGAAGGTCAAAGTGCCCCTCCACTCTCCACGTCGGCTTTCGAGTGACGTACTCTGGAGGTTCACATAGTTTCCCCTTGGGGTATCTCTTCAGAGACCAGCCGCTTCCTCGGCGATTGTCAACTTTGAAAGGATTAGCCTCGTCGAAGGTCGCGGCGAGCGATCGACACAAAGGACCGTTCACCACGGGGCTGACGGCGAGTGTAGCAGCGGAGGGGACAGGTTTTGTTGACTTCCGCGTACCCCCAGAGACGGTGTCATTTTAGTTCCCGTAACCCCGACAGGCGGCTGCAGATCGGCAAATAATTCGTTTTTTGCTTTGCAATTACGCAGCAGAATAGCAGTTTTTCGGGGAAAGGTGACGCGTTTTTGGTCACTTGGGCTTGCATCAACAATATAAAAAATGCAAACTGCCAATTCTTTCAACATTAAAATCGTTGCACAGCCCCTTTAAATATGATTGCAGGGCCCTTGTAAAGGCGCTCGGTTGTAAGGAATCGCAAGTGTGTAAACGGGCCTTTAATTAAGGCCGACCCACAAAATCATTTTCCGCAAGGTAGGAAAATCCTCTGCGCCACCCTCCCCATTTCCCCCTCTGGCACTGTTTTTTTTTTTTTTGGACGGCGGTGGGACTCCTTTTGTTGCTGCATCTTGGGGCCTGATAAGCCGGGAGCTTATTCCGGCTCATCCAGCTTCAACAAAGAGAGTCCCCCTCAATCAAGAGAGCAGTTTATAACCTCTGCTGCGCTGTCATCGCGTGACGCAGCAGAGGCTGGTTGCACTATCTCTCCACGGGGCGCGGTGCTGCCGGGGCGGAGATACGCTCCGATAACAAACCGAAACTTAAAAACCCGTCGAATTTGTACGGTTTTTCAGAAAGCCGTAAAATGCTTCCCGTGCCTTGTATCGTTCTGCAATTTGTTGATTTGGTGTTTTTCGATGTCGCTGAGCAATTTTCTAATTGAAACTATGTCCTTAAACACAATATTAAGAAAGTTAATTACGCAAAAATAATTAACAATTTAATTATCTCGGACTTTAATAATTTTCCTAAATAGGCCCCTGGCCCAGGACCAAAATAGACACAAGCCTTTTTTGTTGCGACGTATAGTTTTCGTAATATCGAATTTGTCCACCTTTCGTGAAACACCCTGTATATATTATTTTTTATTTAAATACAGAAGATATGCCCATATTGAAAACATCTAATAATAAACAAACGGTAAAAAAAATGAAAGACGTTTACAATTCTCTGTAATGCCGAATTAGAGCGCAGCTCTTGAAGAGGAGTAGGGGAGGGTACGAAGGGGACGGAGGGAATTTACCGGGAAATTGTGGGACAATTTCCCGGTAAATTCCCCGCTTACTTTATCTGGGAAATTTCCCCTCTGAATTTGGCGGAAAAATTTCCCCTTCAAGTTTAGCAGGGAGATATTTCCGCTAAATTTGGCTGGAACATTTTTCGCTAAATTTGTCGGAAAAACATTGCCTACTAACTTTGGCGGAAAAACTTCCCCGCTTAATTTGGCAGAAAAATTTCCCGTTATATTTGGCGGAAAGTTTCCCGCTAAATTTAGCGGAAAAATTGGCGGAGAAATTTTCCCGCTAAATTTAGCGGAGAAAATTGCCCGCTAAATTTGGCGGAAAATTTTCCCGCTACATTTAGCGCAAAACTTTTCCCTCTAAATTTAGCGGGAAAATTTTCCACCGAATTTCGGCGCCGTTTGGCGTCATTAAGGGAAACGTCCCAAAATGCAACGCGCGGTTACGCTGACGGCGACGGCGCTCAAGCCGCGTTCTAAAAAAATATTTTGGGGCATAGGCGGAAAGTTTTCAATTTTCCGGGGAGGGGGGGGGATCTGCTGCTACCTCCTGCTCTATTGCACCCTCTCACCTCTCTCCCTCCAATTTTACCTCCTCCATTCCATCTACCATCCCGTGCGGAGACGCTGCTTCCTATTTTATAGGAGTTTGACAAACGCGCAGGTGCTCAGGCATCGTCAGTTACTTTTTTCTTCACATAAACAGGCAAACACGTCACCATTAGCTGTCAATTCACATCTGACATTTTTGTACAGAAACTAGTATTCATTTTCTATTAAATACAGCAAAGTAGCTCCAAATGCCATATTCAGAAAATGCAAGAGCAAGCAAGACGTTCCTGCAGGTCACCTTCGTGCAGATAATCACTTGGCGAGTTAACATGACGCGAGCATGACTCAATTAATTAAAAACAATTTGATCCCTATCGACATAATCAAATAAAAATGTGCAAGTACACACAATTACAACAAAAAAAACCATTTGCAACAGTTATACTATAATAAAAAACGAATCTCAGCCGGAGGCAAACAAATGCAGACAAACTCTTGTATGAACAAGCGACTTACGGAGTAACGGAACGGAACTAAAAGACGAGCGTCCCATGTTATATAAACAAAATTAAAAAAAAGACTGACACTGCAATTTTGCACAAAGCTCAGCCGTTAAAGAAAAAACGTTTTCGCCGTACAGTTGATCGCTTAATAAAGCCATCTATTCTGCGGATGATATCTTTGTGGCCATGCACAAGTGCAGCATGATTTAAGCGGGACTGTCTCCATGTTGACCTTAAATACGTTTTTATGCGATGGAGACAGGAACACGATCTTTCTGACGTGCATGATCTGACAGGAATGGACAATGCAGTTTTAACCAGCTTGGCTATTTCTGGCAAGAGGGCCTTTAAAGAGATAGTGAACGGAAATTTGGAGCTCACAAAACAAGGCTGGACTGATAGGCGGGACGCTGCAAAACACAAAAACATCACTCATACAGCGCTATCTCTAGCGCATCGTTGTATTTTTGGAAAAGAAGTGCGCGATTGAACACGGCCAACGAGGCCGACGAGACAACTCAGGTCACGATTCTCATTCCCTCTCCTCTTCGCTTCGTCCCCTCGAGCTGGTGAACTGAAGCGAGGAGGAGAGAAGCGCTTGTCCTCATTCTCAACTGCCTCACAGAACTGCTTGTGGAGAGGTGGACGAGACGGCTGAGCACTTGATACTCTACTGTAAAGGGCTTCACCCTATGCCTACCGAAGACAACATAGATTTAATAAAGTCATTGGGTTTTAGAGACAGCGAAGGAAAAGTGGATTACAAGACAGTAGAGATTACCAAGCAAAGATTAAGTGAATGGTGGCAGAAAGCACGAGAAAACTAGGTATTTTCTTATTTACTGATGGCAAGGGGTTTTATAGCCTCACTTTCTTTTCAGTGCGGAGTGAATATAGTTTTCACATTTAAATATTCTAAGCTTAAATGGTAAGACAAAATGGCTTGGTGGCATAAGCTACCGCCCGATCCAAAGGGCTCAGCCGTATTCATCCATCCATCCATCCATCCATCCATCCACTGTTCCAGGAGGATCGTGACGTCATAGCCCTCGCTTGATCGCGCCCTTCTTTTCCAAAAGTACGGCCATCCGTTTGAGATATCGACGTATGAGTGATGTTTTGGAGTTCATAGCGTCCCATTCAACGCTTCTGCGGCCTTATTTTTCGAAATCCAAATTTCGGTTCAGTATCGCTTGAACTCTTCGCCGTGAGCGCCCGGGAATATTTCTATAACATCCTGAAATCTGCTGATTGGTATATTCCGTTGCTTTGCAATATCGATGAGCATATCACGGTGCAGCTCAAAGCGTCCAGGATCAATATCTGTTCCGTAAAGCTCACAGAGGTATCTGCTGTCTTCTTCACTTGTTACAAAGCGCTCGATGTGAGCCATGTGGAGGGCGGATACCTTTCGTCAAGCGAGCTGTGTACCGCGTCAACTGCCTCATAGAACCGCTCTCGATACATGTCCTCAATGGGCGGGTGTACATGACATGCAAGTCACGTCATAAGGCAACTTACAGCTCGCTCAGTGAGCCGTCGGTTGCCTTATGTGATAAGGGGCTGTCCTTTTTGCGCCAGACCATGACTGGCATGGGTCGCGTCTAGTGAACCTATTTTGATGACACGGTCCTCGTGGAGGGCGTATTGTTTGATTACACACTGTGTTATCTGGTACTGACATATGTGTTATCTTTTCCTTTTCAAATAAAACATTTCAGCTGCGAGTACAGCTGTTCTCCTGTGGTGTCTATTCCTTCCTCTGTTACACCCACCATGTCAAACTTTTACCAACTCGCCCAGTTCAACATATCTCTTTGTCCTCGTCCCAGTCGCGCTGTTTTGCACTGTGTTGTCCCTATTTTACAGGTTTGCTCTTTTTTTTCATTCCTGACCCGCACCAACACGCTCTTCACCCATTAATTAAATGGTTTGTCGATCTTTTAAATTTGCTTCCTTGTCCTTTACTCCCCTTCATTTCCCACTCGCCTATCTTATTATATGTAAGCTCCTTATCAGCGGCCACATCAGTCCAGAGGTAATATACATCGTAGAAACTATTACAAAAGCAAAAACCAATCGACGTATTTCAAAGTAATTTATCTTTTTCAGTTGAGAAAACGCCAGTCACCACAGTAAAATGAAACGAAGGTAATGAATTCACGTGCTTACCACAGCAGAAGCATAGTGGTACGAGTTAGTAGTAGGACCGTGACACTATTAGAACAATGACATTTAAAATCTTAACCTCTCAGAATGAATAGTTAAGAGGGTTTTACAGATTTCAGGAACAGTTGCGAGTAACTATACATTAGAAACAGTAAAAAAAAAAAAAGACACACACACACACACTCACACACATTCTGACCACAGTATGACAGTTCTTAAAGTTGCCATTGACACAACCATTGTTCGAGGGTTTGGATATACTTAGTATCTCTGCCTGCGAGGTGTTCTGTTCACTTGCCTTCCTCAAGCTCTCAAGCTAGACCATGACATAGACTATTAACACCTCAGATATGCCCCTCGCTTCTTCGAGCCATCTGAGCGGTCACGACTGCCATAATCATAGTATCAGCAGTTGAAAGACGGAGCCGTATCATACCATCTGAATTTACCATCTTCTAAGTGATTATTATCTTTCCTTGGCTTCCGAGGCGACCACTTCTAGGGAAACCACAGCTTCTGAAATATTTCAGGACCCAGTTCCGCGACTAGCGCGCGCGTTACCAATCCCAAGATTATTAATTAGTAGTGTAGCTTGCTGGACAAGTTGGTGCATTTAGTTGGAGCATATTTCGGTACAAAATAAAATAGCGCAGAACAGACAAAGACAAGAAAGTAGTTCCTCCTCCTTGTCTCTTTTGCGCCATTTTATTTTGTACGCCAATAGGATTCCTTCGACACATGAACGATTTCGGAGACCAGGAGTCTCATTCTCGCCGAGAGGTACGGATTTAGAGAGCCATCGGAGCACTGCGAAAGTTCACACACACATCTTCAGTAGCAGGCGGCTTCAGCTAAGGTAATCATTGCCTCGGTAGAAGGGCACCCCCAGTTCCAGGACCACTACTTCCAAGACCGCCCGGTGAGCGACTTGGAGATGGACAATATTCCCAGTGTCCAGGTCCACTACTTCCAATACCACCCGATGAGAGACTTGGGGATGGACGACACCTCCCAGTTCCAGGAACACTACTTCCAAGGTCACCCGACAAGCGGCTTGGAGATGGACGACACCTCCTAGTTCCAGAACCACTACTTCCAAGACCGCCCGATGAGAGACTTGGGGATGGACGACACCTCCCTGCTCCAGGACCACTACTTCCAAGACCACCCGGTGAGCGACTTGGAGATGGACGATGAATGGTAGAGTGCTCCTGGCCCCAAGCGTCAGATGTTGGGTAAGTGGTCAAACTTGCGGGTTGCCGCCGCCTGCTGGTGTGTCTGCGCCTGCTGAGGCATCTGCCGCGAGTGCAGCTGCGAGGCTCGTACGTCCGGGGTCGGGTATCCGCTGCCAGAGTGGCCCGGCAGGTGCGGGAACAGCGACTGGTGCTGCGTGCCGTTCTGTACGAAAGGGGATTGTTTTCGCATTTCAGACAGTTCGGGAGCGATGTACGAGCGTTCAGTTCACAGTTGCGTGGTTCTAGCATGACGGTCCGTCGGTATGGAATTGAAGAGATGTTGGTGATGAATTCCATACCGACGGACCATCGGCAACGACATCGATGGACGTCGTTCCCGATGGCAGACATCCGTTGTCAGCAGGGAAGAGGAAGTCATGAGGGTAGAGCGAGAAAGAGATGGGGAAGGTGTGCAGGACGGGAGACGAGGAGGAAGCAATTCAATGTCATGAGTTAGGCAGAGAATTTGATGTCTACTGCAAGCACTTCGCTCCGGCTATTAAAACGGCCCCACCCAGAGGGCTCAACTTAGAACCGTGTAACATCCCTGAGTGCATAATGCACCGCGATCCACTCATCGGATGATTGGTCTTTCAGCTAATGCAAAGGCGATTGGTATAATACTCCAATGGTCATTTGGTATCTGCGGCAGGAGGACACGCCCTCTTGCCACGTCTGCTGGCCACCAGAATGCGATACCGCCCATTCTTCTTACTGGCCGAACTAACTGAAAACAAATCAATGATCATACGCGTAGCAGAAGCTACAAGAGCGAGTTATGAGCTTTCAGTGTGCCGACCGCATGCGCGCTTGTGAAAGGCAACAAGTTCGTACCTGTAGCTTCGAGCTCGCTCGTGCATAAAGTGAAGCCAACTAAAGTCTTTCCAAGCACATCGCCAATCAGCATACGTATATACAAGATATTTTGATAGTGTTATTCTAGCCTCAGAGATCTGTCATTCTACGACTGAACGAACTATACACAAATGATAGAGTTTTCTGCTGGCAGCTTATACAGTTTAGGCGAAAATCAGCCTTGCACGCTTAAATATTGTAATCTAATTTTTTTAAATATGCAGCTAGGTGCTGCTTTTTTTTTTTGGGGCCCCCGTCCCCACAAAGTTAAATATTAAAGATAAAACTCGAATTAATCAAAGAAAAACAAAACTTTCATATGATGCAGTTAAGCCTTTTCTAGACTCAAAGTGATAAGGCGTTCCTCTGAGGCATTGTAAATTTTATTGGGAAAAACAGGGAAGGAGAGCAAAGATAGAATTATCTTTTTTACCCTCTTTTGTTATTTATGTTAAATCAAACTCTAAAAGTTTCTTTTTTTTTACATTGGCACAAGAGAGGTTTAGCTGCATACTCGAGCCATTTAATATTTTTGTTTTCTGTTTTAAGTTTTGATAGAGACAAATTTCCTCTTGTAGGTTTCTAGAAAATGCTTCACCAAGCAGTATTTTTTCTTAGACTACAGTGTCCAAGCAAGCGAAACTAATTTTTGAGATTTATTTAAGTTTGATCCGTTAGACCCTCGCTGTAGCGTGCATTGTGAGAAAAATGGCATATATAGAAGGAACGAGTAAAAGTCGTTGATGACGTTACCCTGGAGCGTTCCCTGCGTATTCGAATGCTGTTGTCCTCAGCGTCAAGTTCAGGGATTTTGCAGTCGGTCAGGTAAGGGTGTTTCAGCAGCTGTTCGCAGTTCCATCGCCTCGCAGGATCCTTGTCCAGACATCTCTAAGGAATACAGGACAAGCGCTTTGCACTTCTCGTACTGCGTTGCAGCTTAAGGGACAAATTAAAAATGAGAAGAAAAAAAAAGTAAAGGCTACACGCTTGCGTGAAAGTAAAATATCATACCTTGAGGAAATCGATTCCAGAAGACTCGATAGAACTTGGAATGACGGACTGTATGGATTCCTTGTGGAAGAGAATAGATCACGCATTCACCGCAATGTTTGCAGACGAATCCGGTGCAAAACACGGGGTTACAGTCGAAGCTCGAATGGGCTTGTGAAGGCGCCCTTTGTAAGTTCTGAGTGGCAACCGATCTTCGTCGGGGACCCCATAGAAGCATTTGAGTAACGTCGGCTGTTCCTCTGCGGCTTCCCAAGGTTCCTCTTCAGATGTTTTCGATGTAATAGAGCTTTCCGGAAATGTGTGGTGTACCCAGCGTCTGCTTTTCGCATGGTGACGTTCAGAGGTACAGCGGGTGAAATTATCCGAGAAGCGAAGACGAAGTTGTCTATGGTCTAACAGTTCGTGATTTCAGAACGCAGAGAAGATGGAAAGAAAGCAAAACAGAGTATGCCATGACCCTCTTTTCTGTTCGTATAATTCTTGCGAGTGTTAAGAAAGAATAAATCGTGCTGCTACCAGGATATACAAAGCATTCAAGCCGGCGCGAGGTCCCCTGGGATTTTCCGGAAAGGTCTATTTATTTTCAACAGAACGTTCGAATCGTTTTAAGCCGAGTCTAGGATAATGTAATATCACTCCAATTTATTATTTCACTCTAGCTTCCCGAGAACGAGACAAACGTGTATGACTTCTTTTCTATAATACGTTCGGTACAATGTAACTGACCTCAGCTACTCGGATATCACGCAGAAATCGTGCACCGTGGACTTACGATAACGTCCGGGTCCGGAATGCTGACTCCGGAGAAAAAATCGTTCGTCTTGAAAATCTGCATATGTCTGGGTATCAGTTCGCCTGCAGAAGAGAAAAGAAAAATTAAAAACAAAGTCGGCATCATGATTTTTAATGATGACGAGAATGAAGAACTTAAAATACAAAAATTCGTGTTTCAGAGGGTAGGTAAATACAGGTACCTAGTGGTATGGATTCATGACACTGTGGATTATCTTAGTGAGCATGAAAAGTATGTATCTGTTAAGGGCAACATAAATTCAGCTGTAATGAATGAATAGAGCTTTGGAAAATTGTAACAGGTATGAGGTGATGAGGGTAATGGGGAAGGATATTATATTGCCGAGTTTAACTTTTGGCAATGCAGTTCTGTGTATGAAATCTGATATCCAAGCAAGGTTAGAAGAAAGGCAACGCGGTGTGGGTAGACAGGCGTTGGGAGCGCAGGGTAAAGCTCCGAATCCGGGCGTTCAAGGGGATGTAAGATGGTCATTTGAGGGTGGGGAGGTAGTAGGAAGATAAAATTTGAAAAGAAATTAAGGGACATGGAGGAGGAACGATGAACACGGAGAGTTTTTGGCTATTTGTACAAGAAGGGCGTCGTTACAAAATGCAGAAAGCAAACAAGAAAACTGGGGTCAAAAAATGTTAGGGCAATAAAGGTGAAAATCAGGAAATTACTCTTAAGAAGAGAGTTCAAGTAGCGGATAGGAAAATATGGGAAGCGGGGATGCAAACTAAATGGACTCTGGAAATTTACAAAAAATATAAGATGGATATTGCAAAGGAAGGCATCTAGGACAATTCCAGGCGAAGCTCGTTGTTGTTTGAGGCCAGGACAGGACGTTACGAACTTGTCGTTTGAGGCCAGGACAGGGGCGTTACGAACTAGGCTTTGCAGAGCGAAAAATCGGGACATAGATACGATGTGTGGGGCATGTGGGAGGTCAGCTTCCAGTTGTTCGAGGCGATACTGATTTAGTGAAGGCTTTGGGCTTTAAAGGCAGCGACGGGAAAATAGGCGCTGGGAAAGCGGAGATCGCCAAGCATAGGTTATCGGATTGGTGGCATAAGTCGAGGAAGACGAGTTTCGTGGAGAATGGTAGATAAAGGCTCGTGCTCAGCAGCAATGAGGTTCTTCTGCCATTGTCCATCGATTAGGAATTTAATCGAAGATTCGTTAATTCGAAGGAAGCTTTGGCTAGGTGGCTCAAGCCGCCGCCCGATTGAAATGGTTCAGCCGTATCCATCGATCCAGTGATGACGAGAAAGGAGTAAGCCTTGTCTTCTAGGAGGTATTGACTGAACCCATGGGATAGCCCCGTACACTCTGTGCCCGCGCACTCCCTCCAAAGGTTACCGATGGTCCTCCGGATGAGGAAGAGCTGGTCCACGTCCGACTTGCCCGGCCAGAGCGCCTCTCCGCGCATGAGTTCGGCGGCCACGCAGCCCACGGCCCAGACGTCCACGGCGGGGCCGTACTGGGTATCGCCGACTAGGAGCTCGGGGGCCCGGTACCAGCGGGTCGCCACGTAGTCCGTGTAGTTCTCTCCGGGACCTGGACAAGCCACCACAAATTGGTTTTTTGTTGTTTCCGTCTCGCGCTCCTCTTCCAAATGTTGTCCTCCGTTTCACTCTAAGATGGAGCCTAGTGGACGCTTTCAGTCATCCCAGCCAACCCTGCGTCGAGAGCGCGTTACGTGCCAATCTTCAACTCGTAGCTCTCGAATGGCTGGGATGGCTGCAACTCTCTTATGCTGCTCTTCATCTCAGGACGAAATACCTGCAAAGATTTTCTTTTCTAATGTAATAAAGCACAAGTGTTTTTTTTTAATGTATACTTTGTGACAGCAAATCACCTTGTTCTTGTAGACTAATCTCCGTTCGACGTCAGGTTAATGTTAAGACGCCGTTTTGTGGCACCAAATCTTCTCGGGAATGAACGACGATATTCCGAAACCCTTCAATTACTTCACAAGTGGCTTTCACTTTCTTCCTGCTTAGATTTATGAGTATCATAATCTTCGTCGGAGTTTGTTACACAGAATTTGTATACTACAAATCGGAAGCCTGCGAAACGGACACAACACCATGAGAAAGAAACCCATATCTGTTCTCGAGGGGCGTATATACGCGTATGCGTTGTGATGCAGAAAAAACGTACTCAGCGTTCGGGCGAAACCGAAGTCGCACAGTTTGACGACGCCGTCTTTGGTGAGCAGTATGTTTTCTGGCTTCACGTCTCTGTGGATGCACTGTAATAATAAAAAAACAGTCCAAGAAATGGCGTTAAATATGTCGGGGTGAATTGGGTTAACAAAATACACCGGTACCCGAGAAATTGATTAATTCCGCTTTTTATTGTTCACGATATCTGGCAGGCCACTACCCAGCTAGTCCCACTATAGGCGGACAAACGAGAAACAAAAAGGCTCGTCTATTACTGGGCAAATATACACCCTTCTGGCAACCCTGCTGACGCTCGACCGTCACCACAGCCGATGCCTGACAACGCGTGGCTTTCGGTAAGTCAGAAAGAAAAGGAGCGAGGGATTCCAATGCGCCAAGTTATGTTTGAGCACTACATTTGCAGCATGTGCGTGCGCCATTTTGCTGCCTCCACATTCAAACGCACTTGACTTGACGCGCATATAGTTCACAGTCATTTTCGCCGTGGAGAGAGTTGCTTTCAGCTCTCGGAACACAGAATGCAACTAAAATCTGTCGTCGTGTCGTGGACAAAACTACGAAACTGAAAGTGTTTGGAACTAAAGAAAATATCAATCGTAAGCATCACAGGCGCTTTTTTCCTCGCTTCAAATGAGCGAAAAACAAAAACCGGCCCATGGCTTAGAACAGCACTCTGATATCCGTCTTCGACATAAACGACTAATAATCAAGCAGCAGTTTCCCACATCATCGCAGCTCACTGCCGGTATCGAGCTCTGCTTTGCTTCACCTAGCACCTGCCCTAAACGTCAGCAAACAATGAAGAAGAAAAAAGAAGCTTATGACTATTAAGCGGCTTTTGTGAAGATATAGTCGCCAAAAATCTTTTTGTTTCTTTTTTGCCGCGTTGGTGGCAGTCGCGGCGATCAACCTTCGCTCCGATAAACTTGCTAAAAATGTATGAGAGCGTTCAACGTGTGAGCGGTTATATTTGCCGAGCGAAACAAGCATCGCCGTTGTTGTTGCTCGAATATTTTGAAGGCGCGAGTTAAGAAGAAGGGTACAGACGTTGTGCATGTGGCAGAAGTTGATGGCTTGCAGAGTCTGGTACACTATCCGCTTGGTCAGGGAGTCCGGTACTCTAAAAGATTCAGCAACAAAACAAAAAAGAGGGTTAGGTGTCAGTCCTTAGGTACCGCTAGTTGCGAAAGCAATCAGAAGGCGAGAAGTTCAGAGACGGTCAGCCGTAACCCCGAAAACCTAGAAAAATTGAGCGCGGCTCAGCTTGAGTTGAAACGAAACCTACTTTAGAGGTACTACAACTACAACTACTACTACTACTACTACTACTGCTACTACTACTAGTAGCTACTACTACTACTAGTAGTACTACTGCTACTACTACTACTACTCGTAATAGTATTAATACTAGTTCTACTTCTACCACTCGTAGTAGCATTAATACTAGTTCTACTATTAACACTACCACTACTACTACTTCTTCTACTACTATTATTACTACAACTACTAGTAATAATAATACATTTATTGCACAATAAAAAAAAAACAATTATGCACAGGTCCGCGAAAGCATGGAGATGCTTGTAAGCGGGGCCTGACAGCTACAAGAGATGCCATGTATGTACTGTCAAAAACAAAATCGGACAAAAAAATTAACACAGAGGAAAAACCGCATGACAACATATTCAGCCGGGAAAACAGTTAAGAAATTATAGTAATGACTGCGCAGAGGGCCCGATTGCCGGACTCACCCTTTGGGGTGCTTGTCGAGAAAATCCAGCACGGTGTGCTCGCAGTACTCGAAGACGAGGTGCAGCTTTCGCTTCCGCCGGAACACCTCGATGAGGTTCACCAGATTCGGGTGCTTGAGTTGCTGCAGCGCAGGCGCCAAAATCGTCAAGACGTCGGAAGAGAAATCCACCCGTAGGGTACAATAACTCGCTGACTCAGTATGATCCGATCAACAATGACTCTCTGAATCCGAGAGCACTCCTAAAGTTTATTTCATATGCCTGCCAACGATGCATTTTTGTTTGTCGCTGTAGTCGGAAGGAAACCGACGTGCTTAGTTTCCCAGTACGAAACCGACAGACACCGAACACAGGTGCTTGCGGAGGCGTCAGTTACACCCTGTTAGCAACATGTTGTTGTTTGTTTAGCTTGATCGTTACAAACTGACCAATAAAGAAAATGCCAACGAACAGTGATCTCCAGCAAAAAACTGCTTCCTCAAATAAAAAAAAATTAAATTTGCTTTGTGGGGGTCCTCAAATCGGTGTTGTTCGCGCTACAGTGACAACGATCGAAAAGCTTCCGATTGTGTAGTTTTCCGCGAAGCATTTTGAACGCTGGTCGTTGGTTTTCATTCGATAAATTGCGTCAACAAGAAAGACGAGCGGTATCAGGCCCGAATGACCACGCAGTGTCAGTGGGCAGCGGGGGACGCTTCTTTCTGAAGATCGCCATTAGGGCACGACACAGATCTCCTCTCCTCTCATGTGGATGGAACGGTTAAAGAAAACCAATTACAAAGCGTTCCTCTTCGTTATGCACTCGGGAACATCTGAGCAGACATGTACAAGTTGCTGAAATTAAATAAATAAAAACCGTTACTCGTTACTCGCTTAAGAAGGAACGAAGTGCCTTACGTCGTTCTTTAAAAGGTACGCCTTACTTCAGTTCCGAAGTGTCATTACTCTGAATGTGTCGTCTCCTGAAGCTCAGTAACCGCCTTTCAATATTTTCCATCATGAATAAGTCCTCCCTTTTAACGCATTCATTCGGGGACACCTGTGACTATAGTAACGTACCCTGTGCACATTTGTTTATTGCGTTTTATTTCCTTGAAATTTATAGGATAGAGCTAAGGTGAGAACTAGGTTGATACTTGTGACGCTCTTCTCCAGAAGCCACCGTTGCTCTTCATCAGAAAGTGAGCAAATATTTCTTAGCTTAGAAAGTACCCAAGTAGTTAAGTAACTAGGCACAAGTAATGCGCAGCGTACAGGTCTGCATCCGAGGGTGCAGGAGTGGTTGCGTGCGCACCTTGAGCATGCGTATCTCCCTGAGGGCGATCTTCTTGATGAGCGGGTCGTCCTCGGTCTCCACGTACTTCTTGACGGCCACCAGCTGGCCCGGTGTCCCGCACCCGGCACTTGAACACCACGCCGTACGAGCCCTCGCCGATCTTCGAGATCTTCTCGTACTTCTCCATCAGCGGCGTGTAGTAGTACCGGTTCTTCCTGCGTAGGGAATCGCCCGCCGGGCACGTCATTTGTTTCGGGTGTCGTCCAAACACTCACTGCTGCCCATCACTGCTCAGACATCAAGGACTCACTGCTGTCCTCCCCTGAAAGAATATCATCTCGCCTCAATAAGTCCTGTGCTATCAAACGAATTTTCGGTAAGACGAATGCTTTTAATGAGTCCTTCCTTCCTCTCGCCATTTCCGAATGGAACCAGTTGCCATCATCTAGTTACCATTAACGACTCTACTGCTTTCCTAAGTGCCCTTCAGATCAATCTTATGTGAGTGTGCTATTTTTTCGTTTTATATTTTGTATAACGTTTACTACACTTGTTTTTTTCTTAGTTTGTATTATTCTCCATTGGTGCGTTTTTCTGTTGTTTCATGCTAATAAACTGCTTCCCCCCCCCCCTCTTATGTGATGCCCTAACTGGGCCTTTAAGGTGAAATAAATGAAAAGAAAAGAAAAAAGCGAATGGGGTTCGTTTCCAAATTTCTCAAGTACCTGCCTCGGTAGATGATAACAGCCACAACTTGCAAGCAGAACAGCGAAGCAGATGTCGTCTAGCTTCGGGGCTCACGGTGACTGGCAGTGGAGACATATGAGAGATATTTCTACATTCATTTATGAAGGCAGACGGTGTTTGCATAAGCCAACGACAACTCTAACAAGCAGACGTCCCATGCTCCTGCGTTCACGTTCACACCATTTGAGAGATGCAGGGGAAGACAAGCGCACTTTATCTGCTTCTGCTGTCCGATGGCGTTTTTTCGCGGGCAAGATGAGTATCTGTCTCTAACTTCGTCGTTCTGGTGACCCTAGGTTCTGAAAGTTTGGAGTCTTACATGAACCGCTAGCGCTACATTCTCGCTGAGCCTGACCATTAGGCGTTGCGTGGTTTAGCTTTGCGGTGCGAAAATGCGGTTGGCTTATCCTCGCCTCAAATCATGCAAACGTTTCTCTGCTCCAAAAGTTGAGTGCTTGATTCGTGAAAATGCATTTTTTTAAAGTTATATGATTTTCTTTCTTGTAACATATTACACGTGAAAGGTATATCGCCTCCTCTTTTTAAATAAAAAAAATTGAGCAGTCCTGCGTTAATCTAGAGTACGGTCACAGCGATATCTGGCACACATAACGTCCAGGTCGTTGGGCATCGGTGTCGCGCTCAAGCACTTTGGTTTGCGTAAGCAAAAGCGGTCGGAACGAAATAGACATCTGACATTTTTTGTTCCGAACGCGTTTGTTTCGTTTTTTTTCCGGAGCACTTGAAAGCGCGTCTTCTGGCATGAGCTCTTGGCAACTGACAGTGCTACGATGGCATTTTGTTATCGATTTTTTTGTTCAGAGAGTACGGTAGCGGGCATCGGATACTACAGAAACACTAAGTATAACGCGGGTCGTTAACGCTGTGGCGTAGCTCTTTGGTAACGCCTCCGCTCTCGCACGCAGCGGTTCAAATCTCGATTCCGCGGCCTGCGGGCGATCTCTTTTGTTGACTTTCGCGTACCTCCCAGAGCAGATTTGGGCAGAAATACCCTCAAAAGTATTTGTAAATAGAAATACTGGAATACCTGGCGTAAACAGTTAAAATTATTGATACTGAAATACGTTTTTAAACAATGTATCGCACTACGTACCAGAAATACATTTGAAAAATACAAAAGTATTTGGAAATACAAGTAGAGGAATACATTTTGCTGCGGAAGAAATACAGACACTGAAATGCATTGTTAGAAAACATTATTGTAGATGTTTCGGTGCACTTTACGAAGAAGAAAGAAGCATGATCTGGGATGCGAGTTTTTGTTTTTAAACTAGCAAACAATTCCTTACTGCAAGAAGCAGCCTGAATTTTGACGTTGACGTTGTTTTGGCTTGAATTACAATTACCGCAGGATTAATATTTTGCATTTTGCGAAGTATACGAAAGCAAACGATTTTTAACCATGGTTCGAACGCGGTTTTATTTCGGCGTCTCTTTTTATTCTGAGAGGAAATTCCCGTGACCTTTCAATCAGTTTTGTGTCCTCCCAAATAACCTTGAGAAATCACTACCATAATGTCTAATCCGGCTGCCTCTTTCAGCGGTGACCTTACAACGTCACCGTGGAATACGGGTTGTCCTTTGTCCCTCTTGTTCCCCTTCTCCAGGGATTATTTCCGTCACTCAACCAGTATTCTTTTATTTGGTAGTTGGGCGCACCGACGGACCCCTTCAGCTCTTGAAATCCACAGGAAGAGTCGACCACCGGAAGCGCGGGAAAAACGTTTGTTAACTTTTGTTGAAAAAAACAAGGGGGTCATTTAGGATAAGAGGCACAAAACGTGCCGGACGAAACTTTGTCTTGAGCTTCTGTGTGGAGGCTAAAGATATTTTAAAACTGTAGCGAAATAGATCGTCTCTAATAGTATCGCAATACCAGGAATACACCCGAAAATGTATTTTGATGCAAAACTTTAAAATACAGTTGAAGACTTTTATCGCGCTACAGAAATATAAATGCATAATATAGTTCTGGAAAATGTATCGCGATTCTGCACAACCCGGCCCCAGAGACGATGTCATCATAGTTCCGGGAATCGCCACATGCGGCTGCATATTGGCAAATAATTCGTTTTTTTTTGCGATTACGCAGCGGAATATTAGTTTTTCGGGGCAAGGTGACACGTTTTTGGTCACTTGTGCTTAGATCGAAAACATAACAAATAACAAACTACAAAGTCTTTCAACATAAAAATCGTTGCACTACCTCTTTAGGAAAAACTCACTTCCTGTAAAGCGTGCTTCACCTCTTACAGAGTGTGTGTAAGGAGAAGCCGAGGTCACGAAACTTCTTTTGTCGGAAAACAATTTTGTTTTTAGCGCTGCAGGATATATGGCTGGATAACCATGCCTAGAAGAGCTTCAACCTTAATTGTATATGCAAATGCAACTAAACTGTATTCCTTGTATGATTCAATCTAAAATCAAACATAATCATCCGTAAAAAAAAGAAAAGAGAAAAAAAACATTTTTGTCTTGTAAAGCGTGCTTCTCCAGAACCTAACCAATAGTGAGGGCAAGCCCACTTCACGAGCGCTCTACTGGTTTTACATGTTGTATTTTAAGGATCCTTGCAAAGTTTCTGGCATTTTTTATTTGCATCGCGTTCGCTAGAACTTGTGTGTGGGAATATAGCAACACATTAAAAATACAATAAAGAAGAAATCTTACGTATTTTGAACATAATACGTGAAAGAAGTTCAGAATGTTGAGTACATTTTCTATTGTTGATGACGTCATTGGTCTGAACCAACAGAGAACCGAAACGACAAGAGCGTGCAACAACCATGCGCGATATTCCTAATTGTTGGAATTGACATCCAGTTATGAAGGTGTGAACGCCCCGCCGATTTACGGATGCTCCAAGCAAAAGTGTGAGTGAGATTCACGCGCTTGAAAGGACCAGAAGAGGTCACGTGCGCCTATTCAGCCAGTCCTACCTCTAGAATTTTATGTCGTCATTAGCCGACGTTCAAGACAAATGTCTTCACCGAATGCTCGTGTTTGACACTGATAGACAGGCCCTTCGAAGTAGCATTTGGTTTTCATTCATTCATTAAAATCTTTTGCTTTTCAAATTTTGTTTTTACAAATACACTTCGTTTCTTTGCAGTACCCATTTAAAGGGGTACTCCGGCCATTTTTTTAGCTACTCTAACTAACTATATTCTCAGAATCACCGGCCTTTATTCTTTCCGGTATGCTATTGAGTATCGCGAAATACAGAATAGTCACTGTGAAATCGGCAAGTGAAACAAATGGCAAAACCAACATTCAATATTCCTGCGCTTTTCAATGCCCTAAAGTCAGGGGAAGGCAGGCATGGAGGTTGAGCGGGCAGCCCAATAATAGACTATGCCGAGCATTTGTTTCGTGCTGCTGCGCAGGTGCTCGAGCGAGCTTCCATAGCATTAATTCGACACCGTAAAACTGCTTGCAATCAGTTGGGACAAAGTCTGCAGTCCAACGATTGGGCCCCTGCCTTTTCCTGACGTCACTCTTTCATTGTTGCACCTTTGACAAAGTGGACATTGCCAAAGTTTCCCTATGGCACTTTGCACAGCCGTCAATTACACACCGAAACATGCACATAGTAATAACTTTTCCTACTTATTTTATGAAAGGCTTACAACATGCACACAAAATATTAAGAATTACAATAAGGTATTGCTATGCTAAAAAGCTACGAAACACGTCAAGTAAACACGTTTAGATGACACACTCACAAATTATTTACCAAGAAACTACTTTATATATAATTGCGCAAAATGTATCAAAATGAGCGTCTTTAAAATAATTTTTCCAATATATAGAAATATATGCTTAGCCGTTATTGTATTTCTGTTATTAATGCAGAAACACAGTTGATTTATCTGAATGCGGCAAAATTGCACGTCAATATTTAAAAAAAACTTCATCTTTTATGTTTTGTGAACTCTGCCTAATCGTCTGAAGTGTCTTAAACTAACTTATGATGGCAAAAGATTGAGTAACGTACGATCTTCAAAAGAGAAAATCGACAACAAACCTTCACTGAACTTGAGGTAGCTTGCCTTCGTTATAAGGGCTTTGCCGTACGACGTCGGCTTCAGAAAGAAACAGTTTCTAGAACCGACAATGACTGTACAGCAATGCTGCTATATCGTAGGGTGTAGAAAATTGTGCTGTTTCTAGATTAACTTTAAATTTTGTTTCATCGCCCGCTGTGCAAAGTACCGTAGCGAAACCAAGGCAATCTCCACGCCTCGAGCTTCGAAATTTCATATCTCCGAAAGAAAATGAGGTACAACGTTCAAATATAAATAAATGTTTCACCCTGGATCATGGCTTTCATGTACAGGGCGTTTTTGTTTAAGCTTTACAGATTTGTTTTAAAAAACTGTGAAAGCTACGCTTATGAAGTTTGTGCAGGTGTGTGTGTTTAAATGTGTGTGTTTGGTTGTATTAAGTGAAACTAATTATCAAAATAAAAACGGAAAAAAACACGCTGTTAATTGTTGGTCTCATCACTAGAGAACTGCTTTTTCTTGGGTCCGATCACCACGGAAGCTCTGATCACGGAATCGTAGCTTACGTAAAAGTCGCATACGTTCGAAATAAATATTTCGCTCCAGAAATCACTGCCGTGCCATGATGGGAAGTCATTAAATCAAACGTATTTTTTTAATTGCCGACATCATACCACCATATGGACATCGCACGCAACTGACTGCATACAAGACAATAATGGAAGTTGGCAACGATGAGCATAAATTACATTTTCTGGTAACTCGAGTTATGGAACAAAATTATGTCAACCTGGGAAATTTCCACTTCGTTACAGAATGTGATTTTGTAAGCAAGTTGCACCGTGTAATTATACCGTTATTTGTTTTTTGACGAGAGTGCAGGGAAAGTAGCGTACATTACATTCCACGTGCTAGGCAGTACCGAAAAAACCGCGATACAGCCAGTAGCGAAACAGCGATCGCCGGTGTTTTATGCTGCTTCTCTTTAAAAAAATACAGCAATGGGGTGGAATGTACGGTATTCTTAGGCAGTGCCTTTTGCAGCAACATTTGGTGTTTGTCACCAAGTCACATCCGAGGAAACCGCGAAAAAGCGGCCATTTTCTGTTCCCGATGATTGTACCGCGCAGTGCACGCGATTATTCGTTTAAGATTAATTCTACTTTTTGAGGAGAGACTTCCGGAGATCCGTGAAACTTGTGGTTTTCGCTCCGTACTGATGTGAAAGTCGAACAAAACATAGAACTCCGGTGTCGAAAACAATCATTGAATGCTAAAACGTTCAAAACATTTTATGAGATATTTCGTTGCAGCTTGGACCAGAAATGGCTTCATGTCAAGCAAATGAAACAGAGCAGTTTTGGCGACCATTTAATCACACATGACCGCTTTCTCAGTGTGCCGAAAGCGCAGACTGAGAATTAAATATGCGGGCGATATTGAAGCCACCGTAACAATTAGGTAAAGCTGCACCTTTTGAAAACGCTTACTCGGAAATTGTAAAAGCAAAAAAATTGTTTGTTTGTTTGTTTATTTTTATGTTAACCGAGAATGAGCGCTGACGAGGTTCATAACTTGTCAGTATATATTTATATATATAGCCACGCTATATTGTTAATTGAAGTTATTGTTACTTGAAATTTTCGAGCTTTGGTGTGATTAAGGTAGTGGTATCAGTGACTGTCCGTCAAGAAGTCGACACTATCCACACAATGTGCTGAAGCTTCAGTGGGAAAGGTAATACATCTATCACGAGAAACTAAGTGTTCGAATAAATCGCATAACGGCTTTTAACTGCGTAACTAAAATCAAAGGACGAAAGCAGGGAACAGTTTCGCGGGTGGTGCAGTGCATGGGTCACCTGAGCCACGCGAACATGGAATCCGAAATCCAACGCTGCATTTGCACGGCAACCAAGACCCGCTCGAGCGGGCGACTCTTCGAGCTTCCACGAACTGATTGAGACTTCTGAAAGCCCCAGAATGTCCGAAGACCGAGGAAAGGATATGCAGAACCTGGGAGGGCTTCATTCATTCCGACCTTGCGTGTAAGCCGACCACGGCTGTTCCTATTCACCGGATGCCCATTTACGACAATGGCCTTTCCACGCATTCTTTTATGCGAGCAACAGCCGACGTCATTCACCCTAGCATTTTTTTTCTCTCTCTTTAACTGTCTTCGTGTTTTCTTTCTCATTTCAGATGGATCCACTTTTTGAGGAGTTGAGTGTATACGTACCTCTTTCTTTTTCTAAGCAGACGATCGTTTCATCCACCGCCGTCTGCTATGTCTTCTCAGCCTTCCTGTAGCAGACGACACCAATACGCCGGTCGGGGCTTGGCTAGGCCTAACGCCTCCGCGCCTTTCGCTTCCGTCTAATGTCTGCGTCGGCGATGACCGTGACACCGCACTGTAAGTCGAGACATGGCAAATGGCATCGTTTTGGAACGCCAATACGCATCGATATCGCGCGTGCACCTACTGGACGCAGTCCGCAATCGGCGCGGGCCACACGCCAGCGAGCGCTCGAGGAGCAGGCGGCGGGTTGATTGTTTGACGTGGCAACCGTTGTCATGGAGTGCGTTGCCACACCGGTAGCGGCAAGAACGCGGAATGCTCGGCGAAGGGGCCGATGTTCGCTAGCTTCGAGAGTCTGCCGTAAGATGTCAAGCGGCCGAGAGGGCGCCAAAATTAAATTCTGAGCCGAGCATGCCTTGCGGGCTCGTGCCGTCGCTTTTAGGATCCGCATAAAGTCCCCTTCTTGACTGTGTGAGTTGTAGTCTTCCACCAAGACATCACTATACTTCGTTCACCCTTAGGCTGAGGCTGCAGTCAATGGCAAAGCACGGAAGCTTGAGGTCGCTGCTTTGAGACATGCGCTATGCATGTCTCAAATCCAGGAAGCGCGGGCTAGCTTGCGCTTGTAGCTTTGCCTGGAGTCTCAACTTAAAAAAAAACACCTAAAAATAGAAAAAAAAATATTTTGGAAGAGTTTAGTTGAGACAAACGTCTCAAAAAATATATTTTAGGCACAAAAACATTTTTTGAGCAATATTGACGGCGAGGGATTTATTTGAATTTCTGCGCGCAAAGTCCATGACGTCACGGAATGGTCATACACTCTCTCCACCGCGACGTGATGGCCAAGCCGCTCCACCTCTCCTCCACGCGCCCGAAATGCCGAGAGAAAAAAAAAGTTTAAAGGAGGTGACTGCCGACCAAATCGCGTCTCGCGCCGTCAATATTGGTCCAGAAATAGTTTTGTTCGCGTAAAATTATTTTTTTTTGACACGCGTGACCCAGTCAGACTAATAAAAAAAAATTGTTTTTTTTTTAGTATAGATGTCTTTTGTTTCCTGTCGTTCTCAGTCACGTGGGTTCCGTGTCTGGTATGCGGGACGAAAAAATAATAAAACATTTCAATCTGGAATATGCGAGAAAATATAGCTGAGGCGAAACAAGAATGTGTGACAATCACGCATTCTTCGTAAACACCTTCCAGGGGCGTGGCGATATCAAAACGATGTATTACCGCATACCAGAAACGACGTTCAAGATGACTGCGCCCTTGTGCAAAAGGTGTGTAGAAAGTTCTCGCATTTTTAATTGTTTCAAATTTCACCCGAAGCTAAAAAGGAGCAAATTGTGTCCGTGGTGAGTCGTTTTGAGAAGCTCCGGACGGTGGAAATTCGAGCGACCGCGTCATTTCGTAATTTAGTATTGTTTCGTCAAAATGAACGTCACAAAATTTCTAAGCGACATATAACAACGTAACATTTTATGAATGCTATAAAAATTGCGCGTAAGAAATGAAGAACGAAATCTCGAAACGTATCTTCCAACTTCCTGGCAATATGGATCGCGATATCGACGGCGCAGTAAGCATATCATTTGCATGTTGTGACGGACGTCTAACTCTAAAAACGTTGCATGCTTCTATCAGAGTCCTTCGATATCAAGGAGGTTATAGTGTTCAATATGCTGCCGGGCACGAAACTTCTCCGTAACGCTATGGGAGAGCTTGGTACGCCTCCACGCGTGGCGCTAGCGTCGACGAGGTCGCCAGTCTAGCAAGCACCACCATAGGCTTTCCCGCTCATTTTAATCCAAACGATGGTCAATTTAGCGGCCATTCAATTTAATTCGAGCGTCATTCAATTTATTCACAGCGCTACCCAATTTAATCCTGGCGTTAGTAAATTTAAAATTTAACCCACAATATATGTCATGCACGTATTTGTCTTCAGTAGTCTGGTTTCACTTACACTTTTGATAACTTAAAGTAATTATTTATACAATCAGACTTTGTTGGGGACAACTGATATTTTGATCACTATTTCGATTACTTGGAGTTACTATAGTCGCCCGATTGGCGAAGCTTAATTGACATGCTGATTACTCATTTGGTAATTTAGGGTTACAGTGGCGTACTCGACTTTATATAGTTAAAGTGAAGTTTTGTTTACTCTTTCTAATTACTTCGACTTATTATTGATAAATTCAGTATATACGTACAATTGCAATTTTTTGTGCTATAGTCGTCCGACTAACGAAGCTTAATTGACGTGTTGATTACTCATTTGGTAACCTAGAGTTACTAGTGGCGTACCCGACTTTCTTATTACTTCGACTTATCATTGATTCGATTCAGATGATATGCGTACAATTGCAATCTTTTGTACTCATTTGTTTACTTTGCTTACGTGGCTAGAGGACACTATACCACAGCTCTCATTATTTTCCTCCAGGTTATTCAGTATTTCGGAAAGACCGTGATTATGCCGCCACGGGACAGCGATATGGGAGAGGTGTTCCAATGGCCGTGGACACTTCTTTGCGTGCATAGAGAAGAAACGATCTTGAGTTGTATTCGGAAGGTGTGTGGATCAAGGTGCCGTGCCGTGATGGGCTTAATTATTTAATAGGGAGCTTCTTTTTTTCTGCCACGCCTTAGCTCGGACGTTTTTGCCTGTCATTTTAATGATTTAGAAGCGTAAGCTACAAGTGACAAAGTTTCGTGTGCACATATTTGGGGATTTTAATCTACCTAGATTTGACTGTTTTCCATTTTGTTTAGCTACGCGAGACTGAGAGAGAAAAGTTTTCAAAGCAGAAGAAAAATGAACAGTCGAGGACGCGTCTCTAACACAGCTGTGTTAGAGCGCGTCCTCGACTGTTTCTTTTTTCTTCTACTTTTGAACTTTCCTTTTTTCCTGCCTCAGTCTCGGGCTAAGAACAAAAATGGAAAACATCCACCAGCTCGCCTGCGCACTCACTGCATTATCATGGATTTGACTGATTAGCCGGTTCTAACTCGCTGACGAGTGATGTCACCAGCCTGAAAGCATCGAGCCTGCTTCACTTTATTTATTTTAATGGGTTTGAACAACCTAGTGTCATTCAGAATTCAGAATATAAAGCGCCAAAGAAACGACAGGACAAAGAGGAGAGTAAACGAGACGAGGCGCGCTCGCAACTAAAGTTTATTTAAGAAATAATACATAATATATAGCCCGTTAGAAATGCCTAATCATCACATCAATCGATAAGACCCCTCGATAAATTCAAACTCTTTCCCTGAGAGGGCAAGGGAAGGTTCACTAACGCATTGGTCTCCCATTTCCCTAATCTCAAACTCCTCGTGCACCTCTCGGCATATTTTTCCTTTATATTTCGCCAGAACCTTCACATCATGCAGAGCTGGCGAGCACGGGCAACGACTACAATGAACAGCGAGGTTACCAGACGGCCTTGCTCTCATAACTGCCGCTGGCATTGGTTCAAAAGTTATCTTTCAAGCCGTACAACTTATGTTTGTGTGTCACTATTCATATCCGATTATTTTTCATCGCCTTTCGGAGTACCCCAAGGAAGTAACCGGGGTTCACCTTTCTTTTATATATATTCGTGAATGACATTTCGTTTTGTGTGAAAAATTCTAAAGTGCTCTTGTTTGCGGATGACGTCAAACTGTTCCGACATGTACAATCTCGCTCCAATGGCCCGCTTCTTCAGGAGGACGCATTTGAAATTTCAAAGTGGTGTTCAATATAATTATTTTTTGCTAAATGAACAAAAACAAAAACAATGTCTCACTAGAAAGCACGATTCACTTGTATTCCTTTACACAATATGTGGCAGTGTTATCGCCCGAGTGTCCGTCATTCGTGATCTTGGAATATTTTTTATTCATCCTTAAATTTTAATTATCATGTTTTACCTATCTGTAACGCCTCTTGTTAGAAACATTGGGGGTGATATCTCGTTTCACGAGAAAATTTTCTTCGCCCGTTTGTCTTGTGCGATTATTTTGTTGCCTAGTGCTTACGAAGCTGGAGTATGCTTCTTATGTATGGAATTGCATTAATCTCACTGCATCGTGCTCTGTTGAGCGTGTCCTAAAACGCTTCATAGGCATAATTAACGACATGTATTTTGACCGTATTTGTTACTACAACTATGAACAATTAGTTAAAAAAACTTGGGTTGCGTACTTTGCTTGATAGAAGACGAGTAAGTGATTTTAAATTTTTTACATAAGGTTGTGAACGGTGCTGTCGACTCACCATTTTTGTTGAGCACTGTCTGTTTTCACGTGCCGTTGCGGTCCAGTCGATTTCAAAGTCACTTTTACCCTTCTGCTTTGAATGACACGTCACCACTAACAGGAATGCAACTTGAATTCAACAAGCTAAATCAATGTGTCGTAGACATCTTTAGCGATCTGATTGTTTTTCGACAATGGCTTGAGTCAATTATTTGTACATAGTTATGACCTTGATTTTGTTGCCTATATTGATTCTTGATGACGAACGGTGTACCATTATTTAGGCCCCGTGCTGTTTTGAGACACCCAAAAAAAGAAAGATATTATTATAAGCTCAAATCTCATTAATAATATTACTTTTTTTATTAATTTAAGTTACTTTGACCCAACGAACTCTAATTAGACCCAGATGGCATTGTGACGACATTCTTGACTATTTTGAGCTAATATTAAACCAATTGATTTATTTTGAGCCTCGTTGACACTATGATTACTCTTTTGATTACTTTGTTTACTTTTGATCCAACATTTATAATGATTCACTATTGGCTGAAAGTAATCAAAATAGTAATCGCAATGTCAATTAGGCCGAATGTAAAGTCCATTGTGTCAAGAATAACTCTAAGTCACCAAAAAAGTAATAATATTGTAAATTGAGCTCCATAATAGATTATTTTGCGGTATGATAAGACTAAAGCATCAAAAGAGTTACCAAGATGTCAATTAAGCCTAATGAAATCACACGGTCAATAGTAACTCAAAGTAATCAAAAGCGTAATCATAATGTCGATTAGGCTGATATAATTCAATTGCTTGAATATCAGCTCAAAGCAACCAAGAGTCATCAAATGTCAGTTAGGCCGAATTAAAGTCTATTGGGTTAAAAGTAACTCTAAGTAATCAAAAAAGTAATAATAATGTGAATTGAGCCTATAATATATCAATTGGTGCTATAGTAACTCGAAGTAATCAAGAGTCACGCGAATGTCATTTAGTCCGAAAAAAGTTTCGGTAAATAGTAACTCAAAGTAACCAAAAGAGTTAGTTTAATTCGCTGGAGCTCTTAATAAATAATTTGGTTGAATATTACCTCAAAGTAGTCAAAAAACGTAATCACAATGTCAAATAGGCCGAATTAATGCAAATTGCGTCAAACGTAACTTGAAGTAATCAAAATAGTAACACTAATGTGAATTTAGCTGATAATAGAATAGTTGGTAGCATAATAACTAGAAGTAATCAAGATTCACCAAAATGTAAAATATGCCGAATTAAAGTCTATTAGGTCAGTTGTAACCACGTCAATCAAGAGTAGTCATAATATCAATTATGCTCATAATAAAACAGTTGGCTGAATATTAGCTCAAAAGTAATCAAAGGAGTCATTACAATGTCAGTTAGGCCGAATGTAAAGTCCATTGTGTCAAAAGTAACTCGAAGTAATCAAAAGAGTAATAATAATGTGAATTGAGCTCATAGATCAATTGGTTTTACAATAACTCGAAGTAAAAACGAGAGCCACCAAAATGTCTCAGAGTTACCAAATAGTAATTATAATGTCAATTAAAGCAAAACAAGTTAGCCAAGAGAGTAATAATAATGTTAATTGAGCGCATAATATATCAAGTGGCGGTATAATAACTCGAAGTAGTCAAGAAAGTCAGCAATATGTTAATTAGGCTGAAATAAAGTTTATTGAGTTAATAGTAACTGAAAGTTATCAAAATAGTATTCATAACGTCAATTCACGCATAACAAATCAATTAGTTGAATATTAGCTTGAAGCAATCACGATGCCAATTGGGGCGAATTAAAGTCCTTTGGGTCAATAGTAACTCGAAGCAATTAAAAGTGTAATCATAATGTGAATATGAGTAATCTAAATCTTAGCTGTTCTTTTATGTAGTCGCATTTGTCAATAATAATTCAAAGTAATCGACTGAGTAATGAAAATTTCGCTTCTATAAAATCACAAGGTCAAATGAGCTTCTACCAAGTTATATTTTTGTCAATAATTCCTGAAAGTAATCAAGATGGAAATGTTTGTTGAACCTTTATCGTGTAAATTGTGTTATTAATAGAGAAATTAGAAGTGCAAGTCATACGTCAGCTAAGCTTTAAATAAAGTTGCATGTGCCAATAATAGCGTGAAGTAATCAAGAGTAATCACAAGTGCACTTGCACTTATTTCATTTGATTTGTATCAATAATCAGTGGAAGAAAGAGTAAACAAAACGTCAAAGCTAAAATTAAGTCGAGTGCGCAACTTATGACTCGAGGTTATCAAAAGAGTAATCAACATGTCAATTAAGCCTCGTCAATCAGTACGACTAGCAACTCCAAATGATCGAAATAATGATCAAATTATCAGTTGTCCCCAACAAAATCTAATTGTATAAACAATTACTCTATGTTAGCAAAAGTGTAAGCGAAACACGACCACTGAAGACCAATAACTGCATGTATATATTGTGGATTAAATTGACTGACCCCTGGATTAAATTGGGTACCGCTGGGATTAAATTGGATGGCGTTTGAACTAAAATGGATGGCACTTGTACCAAACTAACCGTCGAAGTCTGCAACCAGAAAGTTGGATCGAAATCCTGAAACCGCTTTAAATGAGCCACCAATAGACCGCAGTGACGTGTCATCGCACTGACAGCGTTTCTCGTTAATTTAAGTGTCTAAAGCTCTGTACACTCATTCAACTGATCAAATTTCCCTTTCTGCTACACTCTCCAAAATAATATCACTCTTTATTTTTTCTTCCTGCCCCAAAATGAATTCTCACACCCGTTATCACCATCAAAATTCAGCACCGCGAGTAGCGCCACCAAGTAGAGGTACTGAGACCCCCCCACATTCAATCGCCTGGCATCTTTTTGCTTGCAAGACGCTGTTCTGTTTGAAAAGAAACAAAAACAGCTTATTTGGAACTTCTATTGTTAGAAATCGATGAAGAATTTCTGGTACTTGCATAAAGTGATCAACTGCAGGCTTAACAAAATTTTTGTGCATGGGAAATTATTTTTTATTAACTACTCGTTATCGCGAATTTGCGGTGGCGCACTGAGAGTGGGGTGGCCAGACAAAACTGCCCCTTCTGGAACTGTGACGCCTCTGGTGGCAGTGTTTGACCTTGGACCAAACTTTGACCGAAGTCTAGTGACCAGTCGCTTATTGGATGATCTTGATTCTACTTTCTGGAAGACTCCTTGTGGAGCCAACCACTCTGATCAGCAGAAAGAGATCGACGAATGATGCAATTGAAAGAACGAAAGAAATGCTATCGCATTTAGAACTATAGAACAAGAATAGAGAGAGCACCGTGCCCTCGATTTAATCGCCCTCTTCGTTGGTACCAGCGTCCAGACCGCACTCTAAAAAAGCCTGTGCGTCTACTTTCCCGCACAACACTTGGAGAGTCAATCATCGCAACTTACGGAGGCAGCTCAGCCAATGACGATGCCGAAACAGACCAAAAAACCCCAGTCTGAGTTGTGACATTAAGCAATGTAAAACGTCACGCTTGCATTGGTTCATGTCACAACTCAGACTGCGTTTTTTGGTTTATGTTTCGGCATCGTCATTCGCTGAGCTGCCTCCGTAAGTTGCGGTGATTGACTCTCCGAGTGTTCTGCGGGAAAGTAGACGCACAGGCTTTTTTAGATTGTAGTCACCGGCGCCCTTCTTCTCCCCTTACTTATCTTGTGGCCAAAAAAAACGCTTTCTAGCTGACCCTCCGTGCGCAAACGCAGACCCGCCATTGTCCTCGTCTTCACTGGCGCTTGACCAATTTGATTGTTGCTTTTTAAACACCCACGAACAAGGCAAACGGAATGCTTAATATAATTTCTACACAAATCGTCACATGTAAGCAATAACCTAATGTGTTCAAAGTTGGAAGTTATAGCAACGTACAATCAGATGCCTTGATATACATTTGTTTTTATCATGTTCAAAACAAACGTTGAAAAACGATTCAGAATGTGACACATTTGTGGAGTTGACAGCGTACTCTAGCTGAAAGGCCATTTCACTTTTCAATTGTGTGTACAAAAGTTGGGTATTTTAAAACACTTACTATACTATACGGTTGAATGTTCCGCCGGGATTTTGGCCGCGCGATTGTTCGTGCATATATTTTGGATATGGTCCAGAGACAGTTTCTAATTATCTAATATACGTAAAATGAGGAAGTGTATACGTGAGTTACAATTGCGCAGTTAGCATCTTCAACGGAGATGCAGGTAAGCGACCAAAGCACTCAGTCCATCACCCCGGCAGTCAGGGGCAAATCCAAAGGGAGGGGGGGCGACCGCCCCGCCCCCCACCCCTCCCACTTCCCCGATGCACAAGAAAGAACGGGAGAATAGTATCCTTACAAATCCCCCCTCCCCCCCACACACACACACACACAAACGGAGTTCTGGATCCGCCCCTGCCGACAGTTCTGAGAAGTTTCAGCGGCTGTGCGCACATAAAGTATGCAACGGCGGCGTGTTTCCTGAGTGGCGCTGGGCTTCTAGCACTACACGGGGTCCTATAGAACGCCGGTGTCACCATCTATTGATGGCCAGCCGAAGTAGCTTGCAGCGTCGCTGCTCTCCCTCGCGTGTCAGTCGTCAATAACTTCTCGTGCTTGTGGCGAAGTATGTCGTAAGGTTCGATATCAGCGAGTTACAAATGAGTTTATCCGAAGTCGTGTACGTTGCTGATCGAAAGAATCATTTTAGATAACAAAATGTCTCTCGCCAGCTCGGCTGGCTTAGTTAGAAATCGGCGTGGTATTCGAAGGTGTAGGGCGCAACGTAACTCGTAAGATCACGATATCGACGTCCTCACGGCTGAAATGATCTCAGGAAAGCTAACAACATAGTCGAGTGTATAGTGACTGACGAAGCGAATTGCAAGTATCTTAAAGGGGCCATGAAACGATTTTTTTGCTTTCGATAAATACTGCTAGTGCTGAGAATCCCTCCCTAACGTGAAGGACGGCCACGTGGCCTGGGGCATATATCCTATGCCGCCAACGATTCATCGTAGCCACGCGCTGCGGTCGGCAATGTAGAAAACGCGCACTGAGCTCCAGGCATCGTTAGAGTTCGGCTACTCTCATCACCACAGCGGTTGGACACGAGCCACTACCCGAGTGTCCGCCGAGGCATTGATCGTTTCGAGCCGAAGTCGAGTGTTCGCGCAGTTCTCGTGTCCAATCCATGAGCCTCGTTCGACTGTCGCCAGGCAGATGGCTTCGATCTCACAATTACGTCATCAAGCTTTGCGAAGGCAAGACTGAAAGAAATAATCTTCTTTTATCCTCGCAATTTCACGGCGACAAAGAACCTTCTGAATCAGTGGCTGTCCGTGCGAGTACACTAGGGCCAGACTATAGGACGCCTCGGTAAAGTCTCGAACCTTCCAACCCGATGTCGTTTCATGACCCCTTTAAGTTCGTTCAATCAATGCGAATGCGGCATTGTTTGATAACAAGGCCGATGAACCATCGAGTGAACACTCAAGCTGTCAGTGACTTCGTTGATGACGTCAGAAGAGGAAAAGCGCGGGCCGTATCTTTTAGGTGGTATCGACACTCCGATATATACAGCCATAGCCTCCTACATACTGACAAAGCCTGGCAGGTCGCCACGAGAAGCGGCCGCCGAAATGGAAAAGGTGAAGCGGCAGACAACGCATGAGAGGAGAGCCACATGACTGGCTCCCCGCTGCGACGAGACGCCGAAACACACTTCTCCCGAGCGAACAAGTGTGTTTCGGGTCCTCGCCGCTGCAAAAGCTGTGCGCTGACGTCCGGGTTCCCCGAGAAATGGCTCTTTGACGCTCTGTACTACGAGTTCCTCGTGCTCCGGATCTGCGAACGGGCACTCCATGACTGCTGTCGTCAAACTGCCGAGCTTTGTGAGTAAATGCAGGCGGCTATGGTACAGCGCGTCCAGAGAATGGCCGAAACGCAAATTTTGGCCAAAGCATTCTGAGGCAGCGAGGCCTTTGCTCGAGTCGCACGAAAGATGGTGACACTGTTCGAGGCCTTCCTTGTACAACTAATCCTATACAAAAAAAAAAAAAATTTGCAGGCAGGTTTGAAGCGAATTAAACTTGCTCCGAACGTGCTTCGGGGCGTACACGCGGATAGGCAATTCTGCCATCGTATCTGAAGCAATCGTCTTTTGTTCGACGTAGAAGCAGCGTGGCTGGGGCTTTAGACCAAAGCGATCGACGTATACCAGGAGCTGGATTGGTGCTCCGCGTCATCCGCGGGAAAGCTGGACGCAGCGGGTAATTGTTTTAAAGTGCGCACCGCGGGGACACGAGGGCCTCATCTGTATACCCGTCACTAGAAAGCCGCTTCGTATACGCGCGCTATGCGCTGTAGCGGCGCGCCTGCCTTAATTGGTAAACAGGTCCGGTACGCGCGATATCTACCGCTCTACCGCTCGCTGATTGGTGAGCCTGGGTTCGGAGGTCACGCTCTGATTGGTCCCGACGGAGCGACGCCTTGCAGTTCGCGCCTTGCAGATTGTGCGTGCGTGTTATAAAATTTGCATATCGACGCTGGAGCCGGTACCATTCAACAAAAAAGCCCGAATGTTCTTGTTTTTTTTCGTTTTTTTGTAAGGGGGGACGCACGGGAACAGTTAATTGTTGGAAACAATGAAGCCTACAGTGCGCGATTTGATCCAAAATATTGTTCGATTTTGGATCAAATAAGAAAACCTTACAGCGGTGAAGCGTTTTAAGGCTGGAACACGAGTGTCAGAAAGCGATCCGAAAAAGATTTCAAACAGTTGAAACTCTAAAACGGAGTTTTGACATTACGTTCTGAAAAACAAACGACGCGTGGCCATTTTCCGCGCGATAATCAGAAATCAGTTTTGATCGAAATTATATTTGTCATTTATCCGTAGTAAATACTCGTTTGCTGAAACTAGCCTTTACCACTTTATGTATGAGACAAATTCCGTGCTAGTTTTCGCTGGTTTTCTACTCATGTGCTCCGGCTTTTGTAGAGAAGCACATTGCATTTTCTATCTCTAATCGTATTTCGAGCTCCGCTCATTTTCCGTGATACTTCCGACGTTCGCACTGATTGTACGCGCTCCTGCAGGAACGCGAGCTTCTACATACATGCGCCTAAAACCAACCGATAATCTCCTGAAACTTGGAACATGCACAAATTTAGTAATCTCCTGTCTCAATCAAAGTTTGAATGCAGTCAGGTATAGATATGATTGCTACGACGGCGCATTGGAGCATTACTCTAATGAGATAGGGACTCGTCCCCGTTTCTCATTAGTGTATTGAGACACTGGCTGATTTCTGCAATGAGATGAAAACCGATTGGCAGTTGCGAGGTAGAAACTGCGGTTGAGTTTACGTAATGATTTCAGTGATGTCATGTACAGCTCTCCTGTGCAGATTGATCGATACAATCGATCGTTTTTCATTCTAGATTTTCATCTTCTTTTGTATCTCCTCGAAGCTTCCCCTGCTATCTCAATCGATGAATCGATATTCCCGTCGTAGAACATAGACGCTCTCTATTTAATTTAGCTAATATAGCTTTGTATACTCGTTTCTTATCAGCACAGTTGAGTTCAGAATTGTCCCAAACTTCTTTCGAGAGTAGATAATTTCCTGTACTAACCTGGATGTAGTTACGTGCAGTTATAAGCACGATAAAAACACATACAAAATAGGATTGCATCTATTTTTTATGATTTTCTAAAAGCCACTTAACTGAAAAAAAGAGGTTCGTCAATGACTCATTGTTTTTACTTCGCCTCAAGTATTTGGTCATTAATAATTATTACTTTAAATAAAAAATAAAAAAAAGTCTTCGAGGTAGTTGAAACCTTTGAAATGGTTTTGTTCCGTTGATTGCAGGAAGGAAGACTTTTTTTCCCGTTTACCAAAAACTGTTTCATATTAAATTATCGTTTTTTTCTTCATTATTTATTCGATACGTGTCCTACATCAATTAGCAACCGAACTGTCGTTTTGTTTTGGTAATGTCTTATCTGTGCTTTTACTGCAGTGACGTTCGTTGGTGCTTATACGGCGTGTTAGAAATTGTCTTGTTTTTATGCGTACCTTTACATTTTTACGAGAGCTCCAGAGGGCTAGCAGTATAAATAATCAAAATCATAATAAATAACAGCTTTTACTCATACAGCCTGTCTGCTCACGACGTGGCATGGGATCTTATTATAAAGATACTGCATAACTAGGGCTCCGATAAAATATCTATATAATATTACTTTGGCTGTCGGCGGTTTCGTAAAACATTGATTTATTCGATCAAGTACGGTTAAGTCATCTGCATATTTTCAATTATTTCCTCTTTGGAGACCATGTACGTTGATGAAAAACTGCCCTTCATTACTATATATATATATATATATATATATATATATATATATATGTTTGGTATGCTTGAATTTTGGGAAGTCACGAAGGCCAATGAGCGAGCTGGAGTCCTTCACTTGCGCCTGGTCAGGGCGTAAGGCATAGCACATCTTGAAGAGGGGCACTCCAGGTTTCCTCTCAAATCTCGGACAATGGACAGAAGACGAAGGAGCCTACACTTTAAAAACGCCCGCGAGTTCACTCTTCTGCCGAACACAAAGACAGTCAACAACGGCAACTGCATAAGGATCCCAGCGGACGGCGAAACTTGGAGTACGATTAGATTTCACGTTACGCTTGCTTATTGTCTCTTCCAGCCGAGAATGTTAAGTAATATCACTTCAAGTGTCCTACCTGATTGTAAGGATACATTAATTAGGGCTCTAATCTGATATCAGTTCGAGTGTTCTTAAAGGGACATTTGATGATGCGTCAGCTTGAACTTAGAGAAACCAACGTAGAAAGAACGTTTGTTTGCATGTTCTTCCGTAAGTTCAAGCTGACACATGACCAATATGCGTGTACCAAGTAGCTCGACGAAAGCCTGTGACACTTGTGGACCACCGTTCAGTGGCCACCAGGGTGCGCCCTGATGCGCGCAACACAACGCACCAGGTGCACGAACTACGCGGAACAAGGGGGCGTTGCCCGGACAGATAAAAGACCGCCAGCTCAGGTGGCTTCTGGGCCGAGGGCGGCCACGGACAGTCGCACGCCGACTTCTTCGACGTCGAATTCAACCGTCCTTCCAACATTACATATAGTCTGTTGTTTTCGAAATCCCGGCTCTGAGTTGTTCCTCTGGGTTGGGCATGCAGCGAGGCAACTTTCCCACACACTTGAGACTGGGATATTATTTCACATTTTCGTCTGGGCTGCGCCAGTCGCAATTCCTTTTCATCTCGTCATATTCCGAGCTTCGTAATCCACTGGGATATGCTTGTACTGTTCGCCGTGATTCGTTGTCTCGTGTTCTGCACGAAAATGAACTCGCAGACGTTTCTTGGGGAGTGCATCTCGGCAGCGTCGACAACGGTCGGATCAACGCGTTCTTTGGGTCGAGAGAGAGGCCAGTCTAAGCCTACGCTTTGCGTCTGTTCGACCGGTGATCAGACCAGGCCTACAATATATGAGGTCTCTAGATTTGAACATTCCGAGCTTTTTTGGGCGGGTTAAATATAGAAACCGCAGTTGTAAGGAAACTTTGCGAACGATATTTTAGTTTTTACCTTCGACGACTTTCCTGTAGATGAATTCGTGAAGTGTATCAAAATGGGACGTGATTTACACGTTTTTTATACGCGATTATTGATGTGGAAGAGTTAGAAAATGGTGACAAGTGGTGTCACAATGAATGCTGTTTTGTTCTAAGCGGCCATCTCTACTCCGTCTGAATCGTTCAAACTGAACTGGCTGGCAAACATAGAATCGTCAAACCCGGCCGTCCAACAAGATAGGTACAGTCACGTAGTTTGGCAGACAATAGTTTGGCTTAGCATGAAATTATGACGGGGTATGTTTTTTTCTGATTTATTTTTCCACCTTTTTTCCACGCCCCGTTCCCTCCCCCCCAAATCGGACCGCTTACTGCTCCTGTTCTTTTCTATTTTTTCCTGCTTTTCACTGCCAACTTTTCTTGATTCGTTTGCGTGTTTCTGGCTAGCGTAAAGTGATCGTGCGTTGGTTGAAAGGCTCGTCGGGTGCATACAACTTGTGCGTTCGTGAAATCTATACAAAAAAATTTAAAAAGTGGCTAGTCATGGGTTTTGTTCGTCCTAGTTGTAACTATCGTTTATTGTTTGAATTAAGGTGGTGATGCGGGCGAGTTGGTTCATTGTTAAATCGAGAAAACAGCGACACCAATACAAAGATGAGTACAACAAATGTAGGGTACGAGCGCTGACAGACTATTGAATGTTTATTGAAGAAACACATAAAATAGTCAAAACAAACGCAGATGTGTGATAAACCATCAGACCAAATATGTGCAATGCCCAGTTGGGGTAACTTGTAAGATCCCACTGTCGTGTGGAAAAGTGTATATCGGCCAGACCGGGAGGTGTATCAATAAAGGTAACCGGACAAAACCTCACCGTACAAAAGCTCACCGGGCAGAAGCTCACTGGACAAAAGCTCACCCATTTTTCCCCACAAACCTAAACAAAAGCTCACCTCTTTGTTGTTGTTGTTGTTTTTTTTTGCTACTCGGGCGAAACACGGGCTATGCTAAAGTGCGGACGCGATGGACATTGCAGCATTTTTAGGAGAACTGGCACCCCATGGCACGCAACGGTGTCGACAGATAAGCCCAACAGGTACAGAAGCAACCATTTGGGACCAAAACTTAGGTCACCGAAACTGAGTGGAGCTGGTAAGACCAAGCTTGGTTGACTCAAGATATGCCGGAACCGTCTGAAAACATATTTGCGAGGGGTTCCAGGTACGCCGAGATCTACCAAGACTGCTGGAGGCAGTAGAGGACTGCATTCGCTTCTAACCAATCGAGAAATAAACATGCTTCCACTCTAATCAACAAACCATGTGCCCGTCAGATTTAATTTATCGTTTCATTGTACTGTTGCGCGTATGAACCTATAAGTTGTCCACACTCGTGTTAAAACCAACATGAAATTTTCTCCTGGTGAGCTTTTGTCCGGGTCTGTGAAAATATGGGTGAGCTTCTCTCCGGTGAGTTTTTCGTCCGGTGAGCTTTTGTCCTGGATTCATCAATGAAAGAACGAAAGAGCACAGTTTGTTGTTAAAATCAACATCAGGGGGCACTTGCGTGGCGAATTGTCGTTGCCGCCCTAACTTTAATAACATTCAAATCATTGGCAGGGGGAATGATAAGACTGCACGCGAATTGCTCGTGGCCTTTGATATAATCAAAGCAGGTACAGACAGCTGCATCAGCCAGACGTCTGTTTATCTGTACTCAAAGGAAATCGAGTTCCTTAGTTTTCAGTGACTGTTGGTTCATGTGCCCTTTGCCCTTTAGCTTGTCATTACCGCTTGCTGCCTTGACGCTTTTATCCTGTTGTCCAGAAGTTTTTTGTTTTTATAATTTTTGATGGTGGTGGCTGTGACTGGTTTTTATCTGTTTCTTTAATAAACTTTCAGTTGTCAGCCAGCGCCCGTCCCGTACACCTCTCCTACTCGTCTGTGTTTGTTGCGCTGTTTTCTCGATTTACTCCTTATAATCTTTCGCCTTTCCTTAACAACGCAAGGTGGTGTGCGCGATCTTTATGTCACGAAGATTACTTTTCTAACGCGCTTAAAGCTGACGCCGTCTTTTGAGCTGCTTCGTCTTTGATTCCAGATGTTTTAAGATCCCTTTTGAAGCAAAAGTGATACCCACTATAGTTGGGGACAGCTTCTGGCAATAAAGCCAAAGCTATGAGTGCGTTTGCTTGCCTGGAACGTTGACGAAAGCTGCACGATCTTTACTTCATAAATGCCAGAAAGACTTTGTACCCGATTATAGACATAATTTTTCTATAGACTCACCTTTGCGAACTTCCTCTGCTGGTCACCTCCGGGAAAGACCACCAGAGCGGAGGCGTCAGCGTGTCACTAATTCGGCGCGACATCGGGCGTCCCGCCGCTTGCGCTCGACTTCAAAGCCACCCGATCGGCGACCGAATTGAAACAGGAAAGTCCGCGAGCGGCATGTCCGCGCGCACGCGATCCTAATGGCGAACTGCCCGGCGGTTCGATATCGGGCAATGAGACGGCCTCAGTCACGCCACCGCCTTTGAACAAACACGTGGGCACAAGGAGAGGTCCACACAAAACGCGCTCGGTCTAGAGACAACGGCCCAAAAAAGTGCATCGATTAGCGGGCCATGCCAGGTCGGGGCTGGAGCAACCACCACCTAAAAGACAAGGCTTGCGCGTGACGTCATTGTTAGTGACTCCCCGACCCTTTCCAAGTGGCGAACACGCCAGAGTTCGACGAGAGTAGGCCGCAAAGCGGCGGACAAGTCCGACTTGGCGTCGCCGTGAAACGCTGCGAGACGCGCTGTCGACGATGCTGACGCAACGTAGGCGGCGCTGCGCGGTTCCACTAGTGATGACGTCTACGAGGGAAAGGCGCGAGCCTTGTCTTCTAGCGGTATTGACCATGCTTGGCGGGGGCTGGAGGAGCGGTCGACCAATCGCGATGCGGAGAAGTGAGGATCCGAGGCTCGGGTTGTATTTTGGGGGTCCGTGAAGCGTTCCTGGCCGACGCACAGTCGTCTCTATGGGAAACGCCTCGGGGAACTTGTAGGTCAAACAAACCTGTCCGGTGATCAACGTCTGCGAACCGGAGTACTCGTTTCGAGCGCACATTGAGCAGGGCAGTGTCAACCTCAGCAGCTTTTGCTCTTGATTGTGACTTCGTGCTTTGCGGGAAAAATGCAGAGTGAATAATTGAATTCAATATAAATATATGCTTAAGCCATCAAATTAAAAGTGGCTCGCAGGTTTGGTGCGTTGAAAACAGTAGCGGTAGTATAATCAGAAAAATACATTACGCGACCGAAAAACTGGTACAGCCTATCTGTACCAGTTGCCTGATTAGTGAACTTTTTTTCGTCTTTGAGAACAGTGAACGGTGAACTAGAGGACGGGTCGTGAGATCAGACTCCGACGCGCGCGATGCATTGCTCTGGAGCGACGAGCGTGCAAAGATCCCGGATGTACAGGGCGGCGCTGCTGTAGCATGGGCTGGAGGATCGAAGCGTTCCGGAGGCCTTCGGCGAGCAGCTTTGACTTAGCGGTTTGGCAGCGGAAACTGGTTGCGGTTCAGATCTTTCCCCGTGTTTTCTGTCGCTTATGTCGAATAAAGTGAAATGCCGAATCGACTACGGTGGCAACGATGACGACGACAACGCCAGTAGCACAGCAAATACAATGCGAAGCACGCGCTACTAGCCCATGCTTTAGTGGCGCCCTCTCGTGCCGTTGGCACGATGTTCGGGAGCCGTGAGCGCTCGCTGAGCTCACGAACCCTCTCTTTTAGTTAACTTTAACGAGAGTAATTGATTCCATAGTGTTAGTCTAATGTACGCTAGAGGTTCAACTGGCGCTAGTGTCTATGCGACTTCCGGGAGGCAAATTGAAGCAGACAGCAACCAGTCTACTTTGGCGGTGCTCCTGTGCATTCCTATGGGAAAACGCGCTTGAATTTTGTCTCTTCACCGAAAAATAACATCGATCAGTTTTGTTATTTTGGTTGTACCGGATAGTATGCACCTTTATTAATATTGTGAAAGTGTAATTGATTTAGTTACAGTGTTTTCTTTTACCACTGAACGATGTTAAACTTCGCTGTATTTCAGGCCCAAACCTGTGTACTATGGCAGGTATGTAAAAACGAGCGACGATTCTAACCAAAATAACGATCGAAAGGAATATAGAGTGTGTTCAAGGTTCGAAAGCATTCCGGTGGCGCTTATATATTGCTAATATGCCCGTCCGGTCACTATATGAAAATGACTCCGTCGTGCGCATCTTTACGATCGGTTAAAAAACCATTCGAACGTAAAAAATAAAGTGCGCGGGCTACAAAAGGTGTGTATTTTTATTATTTCCTATGTCGGGCAGTTTTTATCGGGCACCTGTTCTCTGGTTTCTCCCTGTTTGCAAAGATTTGGAGCGTGCGGGTGATAATTTTAACCCATAACAAGCATCTTCGCACATATTCATGAGCAGAAAGAATAAAGCAGTACTTATTTATTGCAGATTGGACTATATTACGTGGCTTTCAATTTATTATTTTGATCGTCTGCATGCACAAGGAGTTACTTATTCAGTGTTACTGCGTAGTTCTTGCCGTCTCTCTCAGTTTTCTAGATGTCCTTTGTTCGTTTGGCAAGTATATCCTTCATGCTAGAAAGCGCCGACGCCGTGTTCGCGCTAACAGTGTCCGACAGTGCACACAAATACGTGTATGAAGCAGTTTTAGCACCGTTTTGCATGCCACGAATTTAAAACAAAAACCCCGACGAATTATTCCGTCTGCCTGGCGGATAAATGTTCCAAGCTACCGGGTTCGTACGAATTATGCGTGATATTTGCTCTTATTATCGAGCGCAGAGAGAAAATGCATTCGCTTTTTCCCATAGAAATGCATTACCGGATGCCGATTTCCGACTGGTTGCTGTCTGCTTCAATTTGCCACAGCACACTAGCGCCACTTGAACCTATAGCGTACATTATAATAACTCTATGATTGATTCACAAGTACCTAAGTATCTTAGCTGTCGGGCGTTTAAATTCAGCGTCTCCTGTCAATAAACGCTGGAACGATATGTATATATTGTCAGGAAGGTGAAGACGATGACAAGGCAGTGCACGACCATCCCGCGCCAAGCCCCACTGGTCGGCTCGGCCTCCTTCTATCTGCTGTCATCAGCTGTCCTCTATGCTGCCTACAGAGAGTGGACTGGCTTCCAAGTACCGCGTCCCCTCCGACGCGGGCGGACCGACCCCGAGGCGCTGCGCGGTGGGGGTGGCGGAAAAAGACGCGAGGGCCTTCGCAAGAAACACCCCGAGACACGCACATTTTTTTTTCTAATATGCTTTAGAAAACAAGAAAATGACACAAGAAGGAGATGAGTCGAGCACAAATGACCCACACTAAACAAACCACCAAAAAAGGGAAACCGTGGTGGCATCAAGAGTGTTCATGCACGCGCTCACTGGATAAATCGCGTGGTTACAGCCAGGTACATCAATAAAAAACAAAGGATGGAAAAAGCACAAAACGGAGCATCGGGCGTGGAGGGACATCCGGGTAGGTCAGGCGTTGGTCTGTCTCCCGAGGTGGTCTCTTCAATCGAATGTGGGTCACGTGACCCCGAACCATCCAGCCCGAGATTCCTTGTGAGACAAAAGGGACACTGGGTGGGGGAGCTCTGTCCATGCCTGCGCCTTGCGTCCCTGTCCAGTGCTGTTGTAATATTTTAGAAATGTTCGTTTTGGTATCAAATCTGCGGAAATGGTTGGGGAGGGAGTGCCAATTGACTGAAGCTGAATTTCCGGTCGCAATATCTCCAACGCGTGTTTCCTAGGAAGGTGGGAACGGATGCATATTCTGCTATTGGGGTACACGCTGAACAATCATCATTCTGACCCTGTCTGAACGTGTCGAACTTGTGAAAAAAAAAAAAAGAACGATTCCTCTTGTTTTTGTTTTTTTTTTTTGATGGCTGTATGGAAGCCGAATTCCAGGGTTATAACCGAGATATCGTCGATGGTGTGTTTGTGAAGGCGCAGGTGTTTTGAGAGGGCATACCGGGGTTGTGTGTTCGCGTGACTTTTGCGATTATTAAACGCACCCTATAGACGCAATACCGGGTTGTCCGACATATTGTTCATATGGTTGCATAGTTTATATGGTTGTGTAGCTTACACCCAGGCGTCCGGCACAATCGAGACCCAAGAATTTCGGGAATGGGAGTTTTTGACTTATCTAGAATCGTCCTTGAGATTCCTTCCGCGTGGGTAAACCAAGCGGGGTGCGTCGGTGAAGGTGTCTTTGAGGCGTTCGCTTTGTGACAAAATATTATAATGTTTGCGCAGTCTGTTGTTGATATTAGGAAGATTGCCCGTGTATGTTAAAATTAGGTTGGACTGTCTGCTTGTGGCACGCGTTAGTCTTGGTTTCTTATAAGATCCTCCCGGTTCAAATACATCGCCTTGTTTACGGCATCGTCAATTACGTTTGGAGGGTACTTCTGCCGAGTTAGTACGGGTTTTAATTACCGAGGCGTCTTCTTCAAATTCATCGCTGTTTGAGCATATTCGGTTAAATCTGTGCGTCTGGGAGAAATGTTTCGCTCAACTAAACGGCGAATCAGATAAACGCTGAAAATCAATAGTGACCAGGTTATTAGCCATTTGTCGGTCGTCAGGAGCAAACGACCGAGTAGAAAGGCTGAAGTCGAAACGCCATGAGCTATCGACCCTTCTGAACGTAAAATGGCTCTGAATAGACCCTCGAAACGGGCTTCCTAAAAATCGATCCCAGCAGAAGTTCCACGTTCCTGTCCAGCCATTTATCGAATACGGAAGATATGGTAATAAAATAATACATTATCACTTGTTCACAATGATGATGATGTTCCACAAACTGCTATGCTTCGTTTCAGCTTAGCTCCAGACGCAGCCGACGCTACGATCTGAATGAACCACTCAGTCAGCGTCAAAAATCGCACCATCATGGTGTTCCTCATGTTCATGCACGTGTTCTATTTTCACTGAACCAATCATAAACAAGAAAATGCGCAGTGACTTGCGCTTTTAAGGCTGCTCGATTGGTCCTATTAAGCTCGTAGTGTCAACAGCGTCTGGACTTAAGCTGAAACGAAGTGTTTAGTGATGTAAAAAGTAGGGGCGAAGTCACTCTGGTCATAGATTGTAAAACATACACACGCTGCAGAATAGTCTGCGGACCCAAGCATGTTGGAAGCATGCCTGCTTCAGACATGCGTCGATACAAAGACCACTTATGGATGACCAATGAGACCGTCATACTCTCCGCAGACTGTCTTTTTTTAATGGTCAGTGTGACTGCGGCTTAATGAACAGGGTTTTCTGGTCCATATTGGAGTACGTAAAGCTCTCAGCTCAAACCGTCAGCCAGCTCAATTACGTGAGCCGCAAAAATCAAGGAACTCACCGAAAGGGTAGCGACGGTGCAGCGGGATCACCGGATTGCTTGTTCGAATCGAGCACCATGACGACCTGTCTGACCGTCCTCAAGTTTGATTGCCGTCTCCAACTCTGGATCCTTTCTGCGAACCGGGAGTGCCGTCTGAATTTGAGACGTTTTCCTAAATGATGCTGAAATGCGAACAAAAACTATTTAAGGGCCAAGAAAAGCCAAAGCTCAAATGCCGCCACTTGCACAACGAACAGTTGGTACCCGAAAGACGCGGACACACAGGCTATACAGAAGCAATCACAGAGGTCGCACAAGCGGTACTGTACACTATTGTACCACCTCTTATGAAGTATTTATTGTCCAGGGCTCTCGGTTCCACAGTACGTACAGAAACGATCCATGAAGTTAGAGTAATCAGACCGGTGAGAGGCCCTGAAACTCGTCAAATCTTAAGGAATCTTTGTTTATTTTTATTTGCGTTCCTTTGCCGATGGTGTATTCTTCTTTTTCTAGGGGACATAGGTCTTTTTTATTTAATTCTCTTAATTTTAATTTTAATTTGAGCAGCTTGTTTCCTTTTCTTTCTCTTTTTTTTGGTCCAACGGTGTTACCTTTTCTGTTTTCGCGGGTTTTTTCCTTCTGTTTCGAGGGTTGGGTTTGAGAAGCGCTGACCCATTGAGGAGGCATCATAAATGTCGGTTGCTAATTGAAAGAACTGTCCTGTCTGTGTGTGTCCGTCCCTATGTGTTTTATTCTTTCGTGTTTCGAGTCATTTGTGCCAACCTGCTCTGTGTAAATTAATGGACGAAAGCACTTAGTCTTGTATGCCATATGTTGCCACTTTGTGTTCGGTTCTATTTGGGCAGAGTTTAATAGCGGTGGCTGGGAAAATATTTACCAGTTGGTATAAAAAAACAACTTCAAAATACAGAAGCCGTCACATAATTTATAAATAAATATATTTGAATCAATAAATGTCACAAAGATTTTGTTGTGCAGGCTTCAAATGGAACATTATCAGATAAAAAAAGTTTGCACCAAGAAAACATAGTGATGCTTTTAGTTTTCCCATTCTTCAAATACAATAAGTTTGGGAACATAGCGTTAGCTAGATCAAAATAAATGATAAAAACGAAACATTTCTTGATATCCTAGTAAGAATATTGTTGGCGATGAGGCATTATTTCGATGAAGAAGGCTCGTCAATTCGGGAAGGCAATACTGTTTTCTTTACACGCAACCTGTTTGCTTAAAAAAAAAAAAACGCCACGTTTATTTTTTTTGGGGGGGTAAAGTTATGTTCCTATACTTGCACATTCGATCACCATCGTTAGCATGATAATCAAGCAGGGTTCCGAATTTATGCAACATATATATACATAGTTTACTTAACAGGGAGCGACAGGGATATCAATTTTTTTTTTTTTGGTTGAGCTCATAAAAATTAAAGGGCACACCCCAAAAAACAATCTAAACCAGAAAAAAAACTTGGACAATCTATCAAGTTGATATCTTTTAAAGAACAAAAAGTTAGGGCGCAAACAAGCTGGTGAAGGTTTAACATTTTAGACAAAACCCGAGACTGGGGTAAAAAAGGACACCACAACACAAAGTCTTTTGAGACTTTGTGTTGTGTTGTCCTTTTTTCCCCCAGTCTCAGCGTTTTGTCTAAAATGATATCTTTTATTCATAGTTTTTTAACAATTGTATACAATAAATATTTTAATCGTTTATTGTCAGTACTTTTTAAGGAGGATTTCTACGGCTTTGGGTCTGTTTGCCTAAAGGTTTTAAATTGTTCCTCGATAATTATCCGGAAGTCCGTAATTGCAGTTGCCTTGTTTCTCCGAGCTAAACCACCTTTCCTGGACGTTCTTCGTCCGTAACCGAATACAACCCTATCGATAGCATTGCACTAGTTGAATATCGATAGTTTCTCGATACTCGACTATAAACAATTTCACGATAGTCGACTATTGATAGTATGATATCAAATTTCACGATAGTCGCACTATCGATAGCGTTCTATTGATAATAGTATCGATAGTTTTGCTGTAGTCGACTATCGTTAGCATTACCGATAGCATTTTTCACTATCAATAAGTTAAATTTAGCTTCCACTACCGATAGTACTATCGATAGTTTTGCATCGTTCCTCCGCGTGCATGCTCGGAGGCTGACGGGACGCCTTATCGAAAAGTTCACGCAGGAGGCGGGCCTTAACTGAAAGACCGCTCTGCCGTTCTAATCCCGCCGCTGAATATAGATCCCAGTGTTGTCAACGAACGACTTTGCTAGGTTTCTTTGTCCTTTCGGGCGAAGGGAAGCAATTCCCCTTTTTCCTCATTTATAGGCCGCAATAGAAATGAACACGGTGAGAGGCAGTTTGCGAGTGGCTATGGGCGGCGGTATACAGACAAGGCCTCTGCCCCTATAGACGTCATTACTAGTGGAGTGCACGCAGCGCCGCCTTGCTTGCGTCGTGAACATCGCGTTTCGCAGCGTCTGACAACGAGCGCGACGTTGGCCACGTGGCGATCCCAACATTGGCGCGTCTGCCACTTTGCGGCGTCTCTTGTCAAGAGAGTTTGGCCATTCATTGGGAAGTTTAGGAGTCAAATGAGGAGGCGCCTTTGGCCGAAAGCGTGCGGACGTGTTCCAGAGCCTCTTCACGAATTCGAATGTGGCCAACCAGACCGGGAATAAAACCCTGGCGGTGGTCGTGAGAAACGAAATTAATAAGTTCGACGGAGTAACTCTCCGTGAGTGAAAATATGGTGCACGTGATGTTTCAATCACGGTCATCAAAAATGCATGGCGGGAGAGCGCGACTAGCGGAACGATCGACATAATCCGTACGCCAGGCGCCGGGGCAGGAATCAGCCCGTCCGAGCGGTCACGCTCTGTCCGAGCAAAGCAGAGTTCGAGTGGCGCATTCGTTTCTTACATCCTTCTGCATGATCATAATGGAAATATCACTTGTACCCTAATTTCAACCATGAAGAGTTACTACATTTGACTCTTCCCGCTTACTAAAACCACGTACCTACGATTAAAACTGTTTGTCGAAACCACCGCTAGAGATTCTTCTCGGCTTCTGGTTGGCCAAGAGAGCGCGTCAAGTCCTCTTTTCGTGCATCTAGTGCACGTCCTGGCTCTGCCTGCTCCTCCCGTTGTCCGAACTCTCCCCATACACGGCTCTGGGTTTGTGATCCACTAACGATGACGCGAGGAGCTTGTTTTCTTGCTGCTATGCGCTGCACGCCTGAATCGACGTAATGGTTACGAGCGGGGGCCGAGCGGTCGGCCATCAGGGCGCCGCCCAGGCTTCATTTGCATCGGAAACGAAGAGGAGTTCCCGCTTAGAGCAATCTATTAACGTGCGGCGTCCTTGCTCGCGCCTTCAACTGGGGCGCCTGGGCGTTCATTCAAAGGCGGCGCCGGGGTGTTCTAATTCCGGGCCCGCTCGGAGCCACGATCATAAAACGAAGAACAGGAATCGAGGCAGCGTTCTTCGAAAACAAGTTACTGAATACGTGGTTCACTCAAACAGGAATCGGAACCCGTTCCTCTTGGCGAAAAAATAACGAAGTCGTAGCTTCGTTATGGGAAGGGCAGTTACGAGATCCAGGGAACGCGTTCCTTGCTCCAAAGTAGGAGAGCGAGAAGCTGCGTCATATGACCCACGGCCTCCAACTTCGTGGCGACCCCGCCTTGTTTGAAAGTGCCGTCAATTTTCATTTATACCATTGGATCGATAGAACTGTCGTATATGTCTCTAGCAACCTGTTCTTGCATCTGTTTCCGTTTTCTTGTTTTCTCGAGGCACCGGAACTGTTTCCTACGGACCAACTGCTTATTCTAATATTTGATATGTTGTAACCTCCGACACGCATCCATCAATATGGAATGCCCCCGAGTATGGCATTTAGGACTACAATAAACGAATGATCCTACTAAGTACTTTCAAAGTTACGTTAATTTGAGTCTTCGTCGGAACAGCTGTTTTCGCAATGAAAGCGACGCGTGTCGTAAAAACTGGGTGTGTATATTGGTCTATCCAATTTTGAGACATTAGGTCCTCGTGCGTGTTTGTGTGTACATTCGAGCTGCAATTTTACGATTCTTTACTTTCGTCGTATTCGTATGTTAGTCGCAAGTGATAACTTTGTTACAATTCTACGAGTATACTATATTCTTTCTACCTCTCCTATAATGGTCTTCGAGTGAAGGCAGACAATATTGACTGATAATACTTTAAAAAAAGTTACTGATTATTTAATGAAGAAAAGCACTTCCGTTTATCTTTGCAGAAACTTTTACCTTCGTTGCGGCGTTACTTGGGAAGCCGGGGTCCCACGTACTGCTTAGACATCATACAAAATACAGCTTGCACACTCTTTCTTCCTCGTATGAAGGTCGCAAACGTTTTTTGTTTTGTTTTTGTACGACGGACGATCATTGAGGATTCACTTACAAGACTGCGGACAACGTAGGATAACGAGCGTCCCGGAAGAGTGCCACGCCCCCTCTTCGCTTTCCGCAGCACTTTATCTGGACGTGCCCTAGCGTCCTTTGCGGCTAGCAACCCCGTCGGTGTCCGCTTCCGAATGCAGCGTGGGCGTCACGGCCGCCTGGCGATCACGTCCTCCCGACGCTTCCCCGTAATCGTGGCCGGCAGTGGGCGGTCCAGCGAGCAATCGACCTCGCAGCGGGGGGCCCCGGCGCGTGGGTCTCTGACCCGAGTCCACACGGACCCCGAGGTCGTGACCTATAGGTCACCTGACCCGCGACGCCCACGGCGGAGTGCCCCGACTCAACTCTCTGACTTTTGCTGTGGCGCTTCTGCCGGCACTGCGCATGCGTAGACGCTTCATCCGACGCGAAAGCGGCTTCTGCGCACGCGGAGTGCCCGCACATACGCCTGCTCGTTTGGAAACGACGTGTTGATGCATACATCGCGACACTCTTAGCGCGAACACGACATCGGCGCATTTTTGCGTTTTACTTCTAAATAATATTAGCGAGCACGAAATTTTATTGCTACATTATAGAACTAAATGAGCTCTTTCCGTAGCATATAACCCGAGATGACATTTCTTGGCTCCGAAAGAGAAACTGAAAACCGGCGACCGCTTGTTCGCGCTAACAGTGTCGCGCTCTATACACAGTTGTGTCTCGTTAAGTTCTAGCAGATCTTTCGGACATACCTCCGACAACGACACCCGATAGCCATCGGAAGAGAATCGCGTATCGTTACCGGAGTTATCGGGGCGATCTACGAAAACCCGCTAATATAACCTCCCCCTATTCTCCAAGTCGCCGATAATGCGAGTAGTCTATAATATCGAGACCAAACAAAATGCGTAAAAAATGGCCAAAGCGCAGGCGAGCTGGTGCGTACTAATGTGTGTTTAAGCACCGAGACGGGGCAGAAAAAGACAAAGTAGCGGGAACAGGGGGGAGTGGACGGACAGCGTCTTGAGACGATGCATGTCCACTTTCTTCCGTTGTGTGGTCACGCAACTTCCCATGGGTCGAAGGACTCGTCGAGCTTCATTTTGAAGCTTTTTTCCTCGTCCTCATCGTTCGTGCGAATGGAAAATAAAGGATATGATTTGTATCGGGTGGAATGCACGGTGAACGTGCGTAATCGTGAATTCCTTCCATCGAGACATTTTTTCTTGGCGGAAGGTAAGTGCGAGATAGTTGTGGACATCCGCTGCGAACAACGACCAGTAATAGGGCGTCCCGCGAATGTGCCCCACGCTCGAAAAGGCTCACTGCGGGGAGCGTGCGGAACGGTCCTGACTTGGACACCTCCGAGTGGTATACTGCACCGCGGTGCCTTCGGAGCACCTCTTCTTCGGTTCATGCTACGAGAAGCACACCTCGTTATCCATCCTTCGGTGTCTTCGATCGTCGTGCTGCTGCGCAAGAGAGCGCGCCTTTGGGTCACTGAAACTGGGACGTGACTAATATTGCGCGATACCTACTCATCCCTCTCATTGGCTAAAAACGATTAAAGAGAGACCAATGGAGAAGCTGGCTACACTCTAGATTGGGAAACGTATCCTTTTTTTTCATAATATAAAACAAAAGAAGAGCTCTGTTCACATTGCTTCGCGGGACAATATACGATTGAATGCGGTATAGTTTCCGCGTGTACAATAACTCGCAAAGAGCCGATCAAATAATATTGGGTTGGAATTTTTCAAAAACAGCCTATCGCTCGGTGAGGCAAATAAAAACTTAGGCTGCACGTTCGAAACAAAAATAAAGCTTCCCGCCAAGAACTTGGGAAGGCCAGTCTAGCGAGCGAGCTTGGCAAATGACGAAGCTGAAAATATTCCCCATGAAAAACAGTGTCCCCACTGGAGAATGACGTTTCGTCGCTTAAATACAAGGTCCAGTGTCACTGCGCGGACTCGTTTTTTGAGGTCGGAATTCTCGATCCCTTCGTAGACTCTCGCGAGTGCTTTCGGCGCAAAATAGACGGATTTTTAAAGGCAGTCTGCAGACGCTGCCAGCATCCATGAAGCTTTGGAACATGACGCAGACAATTCTGTCATTTTCTTAGGTGTCCAAATACAGGAACGCCATTTTCTTTTTGTGGCTGGCATAGAAGCGGACTATTCCTTTCTTCGGCGCACCTTGACTCACTTCACGCGCGATGCATCTGTGGTGCTTTCTTTCTTTCTGTTATTGACTTTGCAGGCCATGGCCGGAAGGGTGGAAGAGGAAGAAGGCATTTCTGCCTGACGAGCCCTCTCCGCCGTTACAGCTGTACAGTGTTGTTCGAAAGAGGCAGCAACAAACACAACAACTGCCAAAGAACACGCAACCCAGAAACACTCCAACAAAACCAGGTGCCCGCAACAACTGCAGCACAACCGCAGGCACCAAACACCCACACAGCCATAGGCAACAACACAGCACGTGTGTCTCCCCTCCAAAACAAGAAATAAAAGGTAAAAGCAATAAATGCAATAAAAGCAATCCCATGCCGCGTACACACCAACCCAAAAACAAAACATCAAAAGAAGACAAATAAACTCAACGCAAACGAGTGAACACACCAGTCATCATCGAAGGTGACCCCGTCACAAATCAGAAAGCGCCCGACAAATTAGGCACCCGCAACAAGTGCAGCACAATTCAGTCATCAAACACCCACGCAGCCATAAACAACACCGCAGCCGGCATGGTAAAAAAAAAAAAATTAGATGAAAGCAATCACATGCCGCATACACACCAACACACACAAAAAATAAGAAAAACATAAATAGAAAAGAAGCGAACTCCGCGCAAACCAGAAAACACACTACCCACTAAAAGCAATACCGTTTCACACACACACAAAAAAAAACGCTTGACGTCGGTTTTGTATTGTACAAAGCTGTTCAAATGATTGCATTCTGCTCCCAAAGCATTACGAAGACCGGTTATCTGGTAGTCGAGTTTCTGTTTTCCATAGTTGGTCCCGATTCGAGGCATCTGCCATTTGGTGTGCCGGAGGGAGTAACCGCGATCGTCCAGAGTTTCATTAAATTCCAAATAGAGTTTATTTTTGTCTAGGAATTGCACTAGTTTAAAATAATAAACCTGGTCTGCTTTTAGCATGTTATGTAAGGTGTAATGTTTCTGGCAGTCAAAGTCCTGCAGATTTCCAGAGTAATTAGCATACGTACGTAGAACCCTATTTTGTAGTACTGAAAGCTGATTATAGTTTCCAATGGTCGTAGTACCCCATACCGAAATGCCACATGAAAGATAAGAATAGAACAGCGAGTGATAAAAGCACTTTTTCAGCCAGAGCGGTATTAAATTTGTTATTCTGTACATACATCCAAGAGACCTTGATAGCTGTGTTTTGATATGCCTAACATGTGTATTCCATGTTAGTTCTTCGTTAAACCAAACCCCAAGAAATTTTTGTTCTGTTACTTGTTCCAAGATTACATTGCTAAATTTATTAATGACGGCGTCGTTATCGCGTTTATCGATAGGCCGAAATATTACATATTTGGTTTTAGACTCGTTCATTGCAGTTTATTTGATATTAGCCAATGGGACAAATTCACCAAGTATCTGTTTGTTATGTCTTCGAGATGATGTTTAGTCTTTCCAGTAAAGCAAACGTGCTTGCGGGATGTGCTTGCTAGCTCTTCCAGATAAACTGCTAACCGCTTCCCAAACTTTCTTCGAATCGTTATAAATATTTGAAAACTTTCCTACGTAATAATCTTTTTTTGTCTTTTTGAAACGTGCATTCAACTTTTTTCTTATATTTTATTTTTGTATTTAGCTAGAACTTCGCGATTGCGGCGTTTAATAAAATGTCGATACATTCGATGTAGCTTCAATCCATGGTTTTCTTATCTTTTTGTTTTGGACACGAGATGTAGCCAGAGGAAGGGCTGTGTGATAGCATAGCTGAAGTTTAGAATAAAATATATTATAAGCCCTATTTACATGTTTCTGTTCGAATACACCCTACCCGTTCATTTGTGACCAAGTCACGAAAGTTAGGAGCGAATCATCGTTTGTTTTTCTTAACACGGGTTTGCTTTTATTATGGTCATTGTAAGCATGTTTTATAGTTGTTAAGCAAACAATGCGCATGTGATCACTAACACCGTGGGCTATAACGCCAGGCATTACATCAGCGACATTTATATTTGTAACAGAAGCATCAAGTGACGTCGCACTCGTCGCGGTTACTCGAGTCGGTACTGTTATCACGTTGGTGCAGCTGTAAGCAAGCAGCAGATTTTGAAACCGTCTTGTTGCGTATTCATCAGATATGGTATCTATGTTTACATCGCCCGTGGCCACAAAAGGCAGAAGCAGAGCACCCAGATAAGCCAACATGTTTTCGGAAAGGCCAAGAAACGATGGCACATTTCCGGTAGGTGGTCTGTACACAACAGCAATAATTGCCTTTCCTGTGTTAATCATCATGCATTCAACGTCTGTATTGATTACTGATGATTCGTCGATAACACTGATTTAGTTTTCCTAACGTAAAACGCTACTCCATCGCCGGGGCGAAGCTCCTTAGGGTCTAGCCTTGTCCGTCCGGCGTCCCGTGCTCACATCGATTGCCATCCCATCTGTCTTCTTAAAAAAAGAAAAAATGTTTGTGCAGTCGACAGGATTCGAACCTGTGCGGGGAGACCCCAATGGATTTCTAGTCCATCGCCTTAACCACTCGGCCACGACTGCGGGACGAGTAGGGGGCTCTGAGATGTGGTAATAACTCAAGAGCTGGGGATGTTGTGGATGAAACGTTGCATGTCAGCCGCTCAACGTCTATACAGGAGAGGGCGCTGCGGTCAAATGCGTATATAATCGCGTTAAACTTTGCATGCATTGGCTCAACGTTTATAGACGAGAGGGCGCTGCGCTCAAATGCTCAAATGCGTATATAACCACGTTCCATACCACACATTCTCTTTCTGACATGGATGAAAACAAAGCAGATGCCGCTTCGCCCCAATCAACATCATTCACCACGTGGAGATTTGGTCATCTTTGGTGTCCCTAACCATGCCCGTTCCTTTGTAGCCCAACAACGGCGGTATTTGGTCGTTACTGGCTAGGCAAGTCTCTGTGAAAATGAGGGCATCGAAACTATGCCCTAAAGAAGTGAGGAATAGCTCAAGTGAATCTAGCTTAGTCCTCATGCTGCGCATGTTCATGCGGAGGGAAGAAAAGCGGGACTCGTATTTTTGTGAGGGGAGTTGAAAAGCAGGTATGTCGCAGCATTTGCTCCGAACATATGGGCTTGCAGCCATTTCAAAGGAGCCGACGCTTAAACGAGCCCGTTAAATAGGCGTGTTACGCCGCCATGTTTTCCACGTTGTCTTGGCAGTTAATCTTTATTGTATTGGTGACGTCGTTTTCGTGAGACCCAACACCGGAAGGTATCAAGCCTCTTCTTCTTTGCCTTTGCCAAAACTATGTTTCACGCTTTTCGTCGAATAACGCGCGCACAATAACGTTTTTTTTTCATTGTCTTTTGCCGTGGGCACTTTGTGACAGACATCGATGTCTGTGTCCAGGAGTAGGCTCCGCCAAAACTTCACATAGCTTTTTTACAATCTCGCAAGGGTCACCTGCGAGGGGCAGCCCTTTTACCTCCAGGTTATCAACCCTTTAGTATTGTTCTAGTTCTTTAATCTTAAGCGACAGTGTTTTGTTCTCAACTCGTAGGCTATGGTTTGACTCTGCAAGTTGCTTTACCTCCTTTCTCAGCTCCTTCAGTTCAGCTGTGATTCCTTTGACCTCATCAAATGTGTGACTCGTGCATTTTACACTTGCTTTCAGGCTGCGCATTTCAGTTCATATATTTCTCTGCGTAAGTCGTCCAGAACCTTTACAAATTATTTTCGCTCTTTCCCGTCCCTGGTCATGACGGGACGGGAAAGACCACTTCAGCCGAATCCAACCCACGAATTGTATAGGAGCACCACGTCACTCGGATAATCGATTTGTCGGCGGACATTCGGGTTCTCGGATGTGCGCGGTGACGGAAGTCGACGATCTGCAGCGATGTTCGGAGCAGCGGTATGCGTGCTCAGAGCATCGCTAACCCACGCACCTGGTTGCGATGGAAGTTGACGGCGCTAACCCACATACGCGGTTGCGATAGAAGTCGAAAGAAAACCTGATAGTTTGCGCTGGCCGCGAGTTAAGGGTGCTAACACTTTTTTCTATTTTCTCCGGAGTTTTTCGCATAGCCTGGTTCATACATATAGGGGCGGGTGCGTCCGCGGCAGCGACCGGCTCAACCATGACTCAGGATCGCTTCATGATGCCACTCCGTTCGTGGCTTGCCACGTTGCCTTCGACGAACTCTTGTCCCAACGACGTTGTCTCTGCTCCTTCTTCCTTCTGTGTCCGAACGCCAGCAACGCTGGTATCTGAACCAGGCTTGACAGTTAACACGTTCGTCTAAAACAGGACGTGTGTCTTACGTGTTATTAACGTAAATGATTGCGTTAATAACACGTAAGGTAAATGACGTTCAAGCAGCAGTTAGCCAACTCGAGTAAAACGTTGTATTGCATATCATTTAACTTACCAGCGTAATTTATTTTATTCTTTGTTAAATAAACTGTTTCAATAAACGGCTTTCGGTCGGTGCCTTTTTCAGCGTTCGTGTGTCAGGCACGCTTTTCTCGCTTCGAAAAGCGACGAACACGGCCGCGCTGAGCTGCGAAAAAAGAACGACGGATTGTAGGTTTGTAAACATTCCATTGTCTATGGGAAAAAATTCAAATCACTTAACATCATAAAAACACGATGGGATCTTTTTTTTTTTTAATTCCGTCCAAAAGGAAAAACGGAAATCAAATTTCTATTCCTGCAACTACAAAAAGAAAACGAAAACGTTTCTACTTATTAAGTTTTTACAATTCAGAGAATTCTTCCCTTCTAGATTATAAATTCAATATTCCATTTTTTCGTACAGGAAGCTCGTTTTTTACCTTCTGAAACTAATGTAAAGCGGAACGAATTGGTTGGCCCATTCAAGAACCGTGTAGTTTTGAAATCTGACTAAAAAGCTTAAACTCCTAACTTGGCTCCCCTTTCCTTTGGCAAGTTTTCCGACCGAGCAAAGATCGTTCAACGCGGTCGACAGGACAGCGTTGTTCGTCCGTCCGTGGAACTGTGACGATCGTACCGAGGTCATTCGCTCCGACGAAAATCGATTCCGCCTGGCGTTTCGCCGTTCTTGATTCGCGAGCAAGAACGAACCTTCCAGCGCAAACAGACGTAATCACACGACGCTGTCCTACCATCCCTGTCTTTCCTAACTTCTTTTCTTTTATATTTTTTCGTGTTATGTCGTTTCGTAGTCGGTCACAATAGCAAACGCGGAGAGCGGCTGCTACGGTCGTCAGGAGGATGTGAAAACGAAAGCATATTCAGACTGCCTCTGGCAGCTTTTGTCTACGCGTTCTTTGTTGGCTTCAAGGCCATAAAGTGAATGCTTGATTGATTGATATTACTGTAATCTAAATAAAGGTTTGGCAACCATGTAGGTGCAAACGCGAAGTAAAGCAGGAAAGTTTGTCACTGGTATAAAAAAAAAGTTACACTCGTTTTCTCAACAATGGGGATGGTTGAGCTCGTCGGTGTTTCTAAATTACGACAGGGAAAGAGGGACATGCAAGACAAACAGACGACACCGGCTTTCGACTTGCAAAAAAACATTTAGTTTCTTCAACTTGCCTCCCTAAAGATATATTCACACGATGCATCTTGTTGGCGAATCTTGTTTCGCGAAACTATGTTTCGGGCAACAAGTGACCCGTGTGAACGGCGACCGAAAAAGTTGCGCGCCTCTGAAAAGGTTGCGCGTGTTCCTCGCTCCTGGAGTAATATTTCGCTGAAACCTCACCGATGCCTACCAATAAGCAGAAGCAGAAACCCGGACGCTGCCAATGGCCGCTCGACTTCGCTATGACGTCTGACCTTCGAGCCGGAGCGAGCTTTTGGAGGAGGCTAATTTTTGGCCGATTCCATATCCGAGCCAACGCCGAGAAGTAAAAAGCAAACATGGCGGCGAGTGATAAGCGGAGAAGTGGTGCGCACGGGTTATATGTGGTAGCAGGGTTGATGGTGCGGTGCAGATTCATCAAAAGTCACGACGAGTCGAAGCACCGCATATAAACATGATGACTGGGGATGACGTTTTTTTGGCGGTGCAAGCAATGTTTAAAATGCTTCGACATCATCCACCTGTTCTTGACGTTCGCGGTCTTTCGCGTGTTTGGCAGGACTCAGTAAACCCAATGAGCCGAATCTGACGAAAGTTTTGGAGTGGTATGAATCAAGCAGAGTGTCTCTTCACACTGTGCGTACTTCATTTCATTTTGGTGCGAAACGCTCGATATTCCCGGTGCAGATGACAAGGTTTGGCGAAATTCTCGCGAGTCAATCCGTCACAGGTTTCGAGCGTCAAACTCCACGTGTGAACAGGCCGATTTCGCGAAATCTCGGTTTCGCTAAACCGTGGCGCGTTGAAAAGATTCATCGTGTGAATAAGTCTTATGCTCGACGAGGGAGCGTCGAGGAGGGACGGGGAGAGGGTGATAGGTGAGAAAAACAGGGGACTTTAATGGCAGCAGCTATGCGTGCAAAGCGGAAGATCTGCCAAATGTCAGTCGACACGTCACTGTTGCAGGTTCGGCGATGCCTTCTTCGGGAAGAGAGGGAAAGACTTCGGAGAAGAGAGAAAGGGAAAGAAAGGAGAATTTTGTCTTTTTTATGTCTTTGGAAGAACCCTCTCGCCTCGCAAGAACCGAATCTCTCGATCCGAAAGAAAAAGAGAAGGGCTAGGAGAGGTTTGTGACACAAGATTCGGTGTGAAGAGATCTCATGATTTCCCTGCCAACTCGAGATTCGCCCCCCCCCCCCCCCTTGAGGATTTTTGTTCCTCCGAACTCAGGGGTGGACCAGGAACAGTCTTTGGCGTGAGCCACGACTGGATGCAGGGAGTCCGGTGAAGGAGACGAGATCTCCTTGGCGTGTTCACTGAGACGATCATTGAACCAGCGTTCCGCCTGGCCGATGTACTCGGCTCCGCACGCATGAGGAACACCTTGTCCCTCGTGCAGAGCCGGAAGCACTCCGCGTGTCTTTTTGTGCATGTGGGCGGGGGCTCTGGGTTGGTGACTCGCTTGCACATGCCTCTTAATTTAAATTGACAGGCGAAGAAGACTCTGGTGCCAAAGCGATGTGCTGGCAATCGCAGTCAATGTGCCGTGTTGTGGGACTAGGGAACGCCGCAGGGCGGTAAGACCGGGACAAAAAGAGGGCCTCCCTTGGACGGCTCCTAGACCGCAGAAGGAGTTTCTTCCTGATGTTATCAATGAGGTCCACTCTCGCCCTCCGGAGCCTGGTGGCCTGCAGCGACAGTCTGATCTGTCAAGTGAGTGCCGAAAGAATGAGCCATGGGCAGCGTGTCTGGCTTGCTAACAGACTGAACGTTTATTCGACGTTGCCGATTGCTTTTATCGGCTCGGACGATCTTGATTATTCGGCAGGAAAATCATTTAATCCCTTCACACTACAGCTTCTGTCTCAAACCTCTCCAGCTCTTCCTTTTCTCTTTCGGATCGAGACTCGATCGGTTCCTGCGAGGCGAGATCGTTCTTCTAGAGACATAAAAAAAGAAAAAAAATCCCCGTTTCTTCTCTTCGCTCTTTTTTCCGCAGTCTTTCCCTCTCTTCCCGAAGAAGGCACCGCCGGACCTGCAACGGTGACGTGTCGATTGACATTCGGCAGATCTTCCTCCGTGCACGCGTAGCTGCTGGGATTAGAGCCCCTTGCTTCTTCCACCCACCACCCTCTCCCCTCCCTCCTCGACGCTCTCCCGTCGAGCTTAGGGAGGCAAGTTGAAGCCAGTAAGTGTTCTGTTGCGAGTCGAAAGCCGGTGTAGTCTGTTCGTCTTCCATGTCCCTCCTTCCTTATCGTAATGCACAAGAACCTTCTCATTTCTTTAGGTGTGCTTTTGTAGCTGCTGTAACAAAGGTTAAAGACAGAACGAAAGAAAAAAAAGAAAAACTCCCGGAAATAGTGTGACCTTGAAATTGGTTTGAAGAAATCAAAAAGACGGATAGTTGTCATAAGACGATTGTTCTGTATTCAAATAACGAGCGCACCCAATGAACTATTTTAGTTCTTAGAACATCACCCGATATCGGTCTTCAACTTGACGCGCTAGTTTTTTAAGAAAAAATAATTTCGTGTCTCTATTTATAACTTTTGCAATGAGGCGGTCACGTGCGCATGACCTGTCCAGTGTGAAGGAGAAAGCTATGAAGTATGGCAAAAACAAAAATCGTAAATAAGAAGAAAAAAAAACACCGTAGCTAAAGGGGGCGATGCAACAATTTTTGTACTTTGCGCAAATACCGCTTAAAACGGATCCCTGACGTTAATGACCTATGAAACACGCGTTCGTTTTTCACCCCACGCAATAGAAGTTCCAGAAAAAAATTAAAGAAAAACGAGCACCGTTCACCCCCCAACCCGCAGCAAGAACAAGCGGCCACGTGATCTGGAGCCAATTATATGCCGCCAATGTTGATCATAGCCACGCGCTGGGGTTGGCAGACACGCGCTGAGTTCCAGACATTGTTATGGCTCGGCTATTGTGGTCGTTGCAGCGATTGGACACGGGCCACTACCCGAATGCATGTCGAGGCATCGATTGTCACGAGCCCAGATCGAATGCGTACGCAGTCTTCGCGTCCACTGTGTGAGCATCATTTGAATATCGTCACAACTGGGATCGCAAAGCTCGATGACGCATTCCCGGGGATCGTATACTGTTGCCATTGTCCCCACAGCTCCGTCATCAAATTTCGCGAAGGAGAGACTGAAAGAAAAGCTCCGCTTTCATCCTTTGAATTCCGCCGCGACGAAGACGCTTCTTGGTCAGTGGTGTTGCGTTCGAGTATTCTTGGGTCCCACTAGTGCCAGGAAGCTGGTGGAAAGTAAGAAATATTCCTACCCAATGTCGTTGCACAGCCCCTTTAATGGCTTTTTGGTGCGCTCGATATGTCCCTAGAATTTCCGTTGAAATATCACGCGCTGTAATATTATGATCGACTTTGCTCACCGTTTCGTTCAAGCAAGAGTAATAGCGCAGTCTGAAGGCCAGTTTATGCTCTTGCTGAAATGTCAGGTGCAAACTTAATGTTTAGTGCGAAGCAATGAAAGAAAATGAGATCGGTCGCGATGAGATAGGATTCGACAGAGAAATGCTTGTTTGGATAAAAATTAGACGTATTCGAAAATTAAAACGGGTTAAATCAATACGCTAAATTGCGCTGATCTTTACGACCGAACTGAGTCATTTGTTCGTCGAGGTTCAATGAGTGGACTATGTTTATATCGATATCAGAGTACTCTTGGGGGTATGGTCATCTGACTCTTCGCCCTTCAATACGCAATCCCCCGTCCGCTTCCTATTTTATACGAGCTTAGGGGATGTTTTCAATTCACATACTTTCTTAAATAGCCCATTAAAGTGCTAACGTACGTTGGAACTCCGCTTCGATTCTGTGTCGAAGCGTCGATCTTACGACTGCCGGTTGTGACAATGCGGCACGTTACAACGTATAGCGTCTACGGCGTGAACAGCAAACACAAATACCATCCACAAAGCTCCCCTCCAGACGTGACATGAAGGACGAGACCGCGAAAAGAGCGTCTCGTCTAGCTCATACAAGCGTTTCTGAGACAGAATTGCTCTCTTATCTCTCACGCAAGGTCGTACGCTCTCGAGAGCTAAATGATGCGTGTAAGGCCTGCGAGAACGCGTATGCTTCAGACCGTGTTATCTAGTCAAGTCTAGTCAAGCTGTGTTACAGCTTTTTTTTCCCTTTTCACCTTCCAACTGTAAGTTGTCGGCAAAATAAAGGCATTTATGATTATTATTATTATGTTATTATTATTATTATCATCTCCTCCGTAGCTTCATAAAACAAAGATATTTAACGAAAACTAAAAATCAAATTGAAGCAAGCACACCATATCAGTCTCAGACGAGACGCAGTTCAAACTCGAAAGTTTCGTTGACAGGTGAGGTCAATGACCCCGGTACCTAAGAGAAGATAAAAAACCGCTAAAGCTCTCAAACACTAAGGTGCAACCCGAAGCCGTTCAAAAGAAACTGAGTTTTATGCGACATGGCATCCGGAATATCATCATGAAACGATGGAACGCTGACACTTACCTTGTGGCGTTTGAGGGACGCGTGCGGACTATCCGATCCACGCAACCGCCAGCGTCCCACAAAAATCGATGGCTGGAAACGTGAGCGAGCTTCGGGTTTGGGCGTGCGCGCCCAGAGGCAGAAGACGGCTTCGATTGGCTGCGGGGATCACGTGCTGCTCGAGAGCCAATGGAGTGCGCGGGCGAGGCGGAAGTCGGTTTGAATGCCGACGTTCGTTTCTTTGGCTCGTGTTTCAAGAGGCATCCGCTTTTTGTCTTGATTCGTGGAGTTTGTTTCAACCCGGGATCGGGTAGTGCGTGTAACTACGGCTGCTTGCTTTGCGTCAGAATATCGAGCGTTTGCAGCGCGTTTACTTTTTCCGCAGTGAAATCGGAGACTTAATCGCTGCGATCCTCGGAGACGAGCTTCGTAAATATTGACGGAAAAGCGTTTGCAGCGAAAAACGCAGTCTGCGTTCTGACGCTGAGCACACGTCTCACACGCTCGCGTTGTGTGCAGTGTCAGAGAACATACTAAGAAATCTGTCTACTTTCCCGCAAAGCAGTTTGGAGAGCCCTGGAATGTACGCACAAATTCGACGGGTTTTTAAGTTTCGGTTTGCTATCGGAGCGCATCTCGGCCCCGGCGGCACCGCGCCCCGTGGAGAGATAGTGCAACCAACCTCTGCTGCGCTGTCATCGCGCGACGCAGCAGAGGCTGGTTGCACTATCTCTCCACGGGGAGCGGTGCCGCCGTGGCCGAGGTGCGCTCCGATAGCAAACCGAAACTTAAAACCCGTCGAATTTGCGCGATTTTTCAGAAAGCCGTAAAAGCTAAAAATGCTTTTTTTATAGTCAAGACTGTCAGTGCATTTGTTTCCGGCTTGTGTTCCGATTGATGTAACTCCTTTGTACTTTTATGCTTCGCTTTATGTTTTCACGCCCTGCTACGATCCCTAAAAAAATCAGCAAAATTTGTAAATTAAAAAAATAATGGTGAGCATGTTGCATTTTATTTCGACAGTAAAAAAAAAGGAAAAGAAATATACGTACAAATTTATCTTTTGAAAACATTTGCTAATTTATTTTGAGTTAAAACTTTTATGCAACATTTGTGTACTTTACGCACTATTTGAAGCAAATATTCTTTATTTGAAGATGAATGGCGTATTTGTGTATTTTATACGCCTTTTATTACACCGTGATGTTTGGCGTGGTGTTTGTGGTCCGTTCTTTTAATCTTAATTTTAGCGCGATCTTCATGAACAAAAAACTGCCATCTGGCCTGCACTAATGCAGTTCACTCGATTCTATACATTTGCAGGAGTACGGAAACGAAATGACGTGAGCGCGAGCTCTCTACCCCTCGCTTCAAAGTCGGCCGGCAAGAAACGCGATGCGTATCGCGCTCGTGACGTCAAGAGTTCTCGCATGGTCAAGGGTACTCTAGTTGCGAGCCCTGCCGCTTGGTGGCGTCAACGCGTGAAAACCTCGCCCAGTATACTTCGTTTCAGACTGTGGGTCCAGACGCTATTGGCGAGTGCTACAAAGCGTCGCAGCTCCGGGCTTCCAGATCGTCCCTGACAAAGCACGTCAGAAACGATCTACGTCGACGAAGTAAGACGAATGAAAGCACTGATTCGACGGTGCCGACAGCGCTCCTTTGATGCAATGATGTCAAGCTTCCGGCATGCTGTCTCGGACACCATCGAGCTTGATGCTCGCAAGGTAATGACGTTCGAGAGAACCTGTAGCGCCCTATCTCGCCGCTAATACAAAGCTTGCACACATAACACCATTTGCGGCCATGCCGGGGTTTTATGTGCCACGAGCGTTCGCTTCACCGTGTTAGTTTCACACCGCAGAAGTTGTGGCTCGAGGGAACCTGTAAGTAGAATAGAAATAACGGCCAGTATCCAGCAATGGCGTATGGTTGGCCTGACAGAGGTCTCTGCATCCAAAGATCAGGCTCCTACCTAACGTCTGCAAAGAACGGCGATCTCGATGGTGGGGAATGCGCGTTGCAGAAGCACTGTGGAGCTGAGACTGCAGCCAATGCCACAACTACGAGAGATAGAGGTCGCTGCTTTGAAGCGTTGTTCCGCAGAACGATCGAGCGCTCGAGCCAGAAATGCGTGTCTCAAAGCTAGGAGCGCGGGCTAGCTCGCGCTTGTAGCCTTTGGCTCCAGCTCTCAGCTTATGAGCGTTCTCCGCCAAGTCACATTCAGGACTAAGTAACTGCACGAGAGAGTCATACTGCCGCGAACTGGCGCTGCTTCTTAGGAACTCATGACGTGATGGCATCCCAACGGAGCTTAACAGACCACCATCAGACGCAATTTTGAAATCTGTCCATTCGTTTTAAAATTAGTTACAGCCAAGAAACACTAGTGCAAGTGTTTCTGGGTGGCCGACACAACATGGACCACATCTAAACAAAGAAATAAAAGTGCAAACATTTCGTTTCCGTGCCCCTTTAAATGTTTGCGAGAATCACAGCCTACATGTGTTAGGTTAGAGCCCAGCACGTGTATGTTCGTCGCTTTGGAAGGCGGGCAAAGTACGCAGCACGAACGTTGAAAATGGCACCGACCAGAAGCACTTTTCTGGGATGGCCTATAGATATTTTGCTAAACAGGCTCTTTAGGTGTAGAGACTCCGCTCTCCGCCGCGACCAGATAATGACACCCCGCGCGCTTGGCTTCACGGAGCCACTCCTAGATGGCGCCGTAAGTTTCAGGCCATCCGGCAGCGCACCGGGCCGCCTGTGCTAGCTGCCTGCTCGGCGTGCAGCTTGCTTTCCAGTGGCTACCGGTTCGCGTACGATGTGGTATGTAGGTGGGGCCATTCAACTATCATCTCTCTCAGCACACTGAAGTTTTCATAACCCGAAAAATGGCAGACGGACAAACAAGAGTAACTCCCTAATACCAACCGACGCGGCGGTCTACGAGTGAAAAAAAAAAAATCCCTCTCCTGTGGATAATTTCTAGCCTAGCTTACATTCCGTCGTTTGTTTCCTCAGTAGCGCAATACTAACGTCGGTAAGCGTTTGTAAAATGAATAAACTCTGATTGTACCGCAGGTAAACAATAACTTGAGTGCGACCGAAGAAAAAAAAAGAATGTACAAAAATAAAGAGTGATTAACACAAACCTTGTTAACGGATAATACGGAACTGAATTGTTTTAAGCGCCGTTCACATGACTTTTCGAAAAAAAAATATATGTTGGGTTCGCAAATTCCCGTTAAATCTACTGAACTATTAAAAAAATATTTTTTTCAACATGTGGGGCAGCTTACGTGATTATTCTTTTACATTTTAAGGCAGCCTTTGAGTCCTGCTAAATTGAACTGCTGGCCGAATTGGCACGAAGTTACACATTTTGCACGCAGAGGTTAATGAAAGCAGCATTATTTGAAAGGTTCACTTTGTTAGTACACTTACATTTGCATGTAGCAGATTGCAACCAAAGTTTATAGTAACCACACTCGTCAAGGAAAGCAAACCGGTTTTATTAATAGCACTTCTGATATAATTATAATAATAATATCATCACAAACTTCAAAAAAATCAAAATATTGCCGTAAAAAAACGCTGTAAAAAAACGCTGTTAAAACATTGTTTAATGTATGACACACTCTATAGCTGCTTTTGGAGTTCTTTTCCACATTACGAGTCGCACAGTCGGGACTCTTTCTTCTTTTCTCGAGACTGCTTCTTTGCATCTCGGTTTTTTCCTTTGCAGTACTCTCGCATACTCATGCGATCCGAACCCTTTTGCACGTTCGACCGAAACCGGAGAAGCGTCTGTCTTCCACGGAGGCGTCTGCATTCCACGAGAACGCCAGACAGAATCCGACCCTGAACAGATGGGCAGTCTGTTGTGTCTGCGTCTACAGCATGCAAGACAATCCCCTACGAGGCGCCTTCAATTCGGAGAGAACAACGACCGAGCATGTGACTGATGCATTCGGCAGACGTCTTTATCCTGATCGTCTCTTGTACTAATATTTTCATGCCGTTGTTTTCCCTTTCTAAAATGTTTACGTTTCCCCAGGCTCGAGAGCAGTCGGCGCATTCATTCAAATGTTTGGCTATTTCCGAATTCGGATCTTTGGTTTTTACATTTCTTTTTATGCTCGGTTCACCATTGAAAAAAAAAAAGAAAAAGTTGGAAACAATTAGAGGCGGCGTAAGCAATGGGTGACAGCTCACGTTCCGGCGGAAGGCCGGCGACCGGACGGCCTGAGCGTTTTGGCGCCCTCTAGGGGCAGGCGGAGAAAACATAGGAAAGGAGGGACGTGATGTGTTCGCCGTTCCGACGGGGCGAGGAGAGGAGTCTCCACACCTAAAGAGCCTTCCTACATCGTGTGCTAAACTACTTAAAGGGGCCCTGCAATCATATTTAAGCGTCAACCTTTTTTGCGGTTTCCACATTTCTTGGGGTTCGGCCAAGCCAGCGGGCATGGAGAGAGTAACTAAATATCAGTGCGTCATATTTTAACCGGACGACGCGGAAACCTCCTCCACCTACGGGAGCGACCCGCAGTGCCGAAAGCGCGCGATATGTGAATTGTCTTTGGTCCTGGGCTTACTTCTGGTCAGAGTTGCTAAAAGCTTCTTTTTGGTCAAATACAAAATATAAGTGGCGCGAACCGTTTCAATTATTTATGAAAGTAGTTTTTGCTCAGTATTTTAGATCAGAAAAGAAACAAATGCAGTTTATAAAGTACGAGAACAAGAAATGACCCGTCGACATACCCGCCGCCAAGCGGTGAAAAAGGCGGCGCATACTAGAAAGGGGTAGTGGAATCAGGCACCGACGAGCGGCGAGCGTATAAAGGTCCCGGATGTACGCGACGGCGCTGCGGTCGTATACCGGCTCGAGGATCCGACA